>VDFB02366192.1:0-20536 GCA_007258455.2 Sequoia sempervirens | reverse complement strand
TTGAGTTATTTTGAATTTATAAATAAGGTTTTAGAATCTATAAAATATTTTGAGGGCTAAGGTATATAGTTAATGTGTAGTGATGATTTATGTGTGGGTTAAATGTAAACTATGTATGTAGGGATAATTAAATGTTATTACCATGTGATTAAATGTGTTACTGAAGAATTAAAGTCGGAGACCATTAGTTGAGTTAAAAGTCGAATTTATTCTTTCATGAGCTTTTAAGAGGTCTTAAAAAGACATATTTTATGTATTTCCACCTTTTCTAGTACACTAAGGCAAGTACCTATGGGTTGGGGGTCTATTTGTGACCATATCTTGGGCCATATCCAAGATATGATCCTCTTTTAATGCTCATTTAAGGGAGTGACGGGTTTGGAAGACCTTGGGGCAAGAGAAAGTTGTCTCGTCTTTCAAACTCATTTATGAGATGAGACAATGGAGATGGAGTGGACAAGTACTCCCTACCCCTTTTTAATGAGGATGAAGACTTTTGGGATGGAGTGGAGTACACTCCTTCCTTTTCCCATCTCCCCAAACTTGCTCACACATGTGTGAGCACTTGTGGGAGATTGTGTTTGAGGCTTGAATGAGAGAGTGACAAGTGTCACTCCCTCATTCAAGAAAATTCAAGTTGAATCCCCTTTATATTTTTTTGAGAAAGGAAAATAGGGTTGTTACCCACTTCTCCTTTGGAGAATTTTTGGTCAAGTGTTGAGTAGAGGAAAAAAAGGGAGCTCTTGGATATTGAAGATGGAAGATTTAAGTTTAGTATCATGTTGGAGGAAATGAGACTCATCCCTACAAGCCATGTAGAGAGATACGTCTTCATCTCCTTGCAAATATTGTTTTATTTCATTGTGTGATGTTACTTATGTATTTACTTATGGTTGAGTGAGAAAATAGAGTATGGAAGTTCATTTCTTTAAGTAAAATGCACTTGTTGATAGGGGTGATTTTGATGTATATTATTCTAAACCTCTTTGAAGGTATATAAAGACTCCATCATTTTGGGTCTATTTAAATGTGTTTGCTCAGGGGTATGGCTAGAGCCCATGAGGCTTCATGATGCCATTAAGGTAGGGTGGAGAGCAAGCCTCACTCTTTTGTGTGTTATTCTTTACATTCATAATTATTGATGTAATATTTAAGGCTAGGGTATTGTTGTAATATGAAGAATGAAATAGAGCAAGCCCTTGTTTACTATTATGTTATATTGTGAGTTTAAATAAGTGAGTTTCATTTATGTCAAATGAATAAATGAAAAGAGAAGAAAGAAAACCCTTATCCTTTGTATGCATTCTTCACAAATTTCTTTTGGGAGGACAAATGAAAAATGTTGGTTAATCTATGTAAAACTGTCCAACTCCAAATTCCATTTAAAATAATGTAAGGAAGGAATACATAGAACTCCTTTTATTTGGAATCAAAATATAGATCTGCATGAATTTATTGTTTGCCAACATTCATAGGTAGGCTGGTTTACAATAGTGTTGGAAATGTAGATGCAAACAAGATTTTGTTGTACTATTTCATTATCAAATAGATTTAACTATTTCATTTCAGATGTTAAATCATCCACAATATCCCAAAGAGGAGAGAATGAATAACATATTTATGTTTTGAAAGGTTTCAGGAAACCCCTTTTACTAAGATTCATAGTTTATGTTTGAGCAACAACTATGGTTCCTTCTTTTGTTTAAAGAAAACTTATACAGTTTAAAATAAGAATTGTACTCTTTATGTGCTAAAATGATATACGAGATTTGTGGAAAACCCAACATTTGGACTTAAATTATGAAAATGCTACTTCGTTTAATTTTTAATTTATTTTACATAGTCCTATCATATCTGAATCGAGAATGGAATATAATTTTGTTAGAAGGACAACAATTTTTCTGTTTTCAAATGAATATATGCTACCTGATTTAAAATGACTTTTTTTTGTTGTTGGTTAGTATTTTGTATCAGGAGAGGGAGAGATCATATCCCTCTGTTAAAATATGAGTCATTGCAATAATCTATGTGTGTGAAACATTCTATCCTTTTGGCCCAACCTTGCTTGTAACATTTGGAAACATAAAAATAAATGTGCAAATATAATCACGCTAAAGGAATGTAGGTTCCTCTATTCATAGTTTAGTGGTACATGCTTGTAAGCAATATATTTGATTACATTTAAGATAGATTTGCACATATTAGCAAACTGTGTATAGTTTCTTGTATGGTCATATAAGAGTAAAAGGGGGGGGGAGAAACTTAAATATTGGGTATTATTACACCCATTTTTGGTATTTGTGAAACCCTGTAAAAAATTGGAAAAGCACACAATAAGCCACCAAAACATATATATTTATATAGTAAAGTATCAGCAAGTAAATTTTATAAATTGCTCACTTTATTAAACTCTTTACTGTTTCCAATTTTTAAAAAAATATATATATAATTAAATTAAATAATAAACTAATAAACACCAAAATATATACTATTGATGAATTTTGGGAGCAGCTCATGTCATCATTATGCCCCGCCGTGCGAACCCCAAAGGAACTAAAACAACGGAGCAATTTTTTTTTTTAAAAAAATATAATAACATACTTAAGTATTACAACATAACAATATATTAAGAGGCACAACTTGTTCCAATGGGGTACACGAAGTGACATGACTATTCTAACCCATAACATCGACAATAAGATAACAATAATTAATCTATTACATAAATCTATACATTCCCATTTCATCATTTAAATATCCATCAACTATATCCATACTAGTAACATATGCACATATGACAATACATGGAAATATAAAGATAGAAAGTGTTACATATTTCGATAGATACAACATAACATATCCAACTATTACAAGTGACAGTTCCTGAATACATACATGGCTCGGATATACATTACATCCCAAATAATAATAAAATACAACTAACTGAAGGCACACCTCAATAACTACATATACCAATTACAACAAGGTCATCCCAACACATGTGGGAGACAATACATCAATGATTACATTAAATACATTACAACTGAAGTATATACAACTATCTGGTACATAAGAATAACTGGATCATCAACATCTCCCAAAAGCCCTGCAATAAAGATACACCTGCAATAGAAAAGGGGAAACCCAACGGGGTGCGAAACACGTTCCACCCAACCACCCCCGTGCTGAGAGTAGACAAGGAAGGGTCCCCGACCAAGTACGACTAACAAAACAAAGACTAACTCCAAGAAGACAACTTAACACCAAAGACCACATAGAACACAACAATGGCAAACCCAAAAGGCACAACAAACCACTGAAGAACATAACAACCAGACATAATCCCAACATCAATGAAACTCGGACATAATATCGAATCTCAAGTCATAAAACCAAATACTACTTCCAACAATAATCAAAGACAAATCAATAAATCACTTCCAGAGGACTTCAGTAAATCAACACAAACAGAATGTTAGAGTAGAGTGTCATCGCATGGTTTCACATGGATTCACCAGACAACCTATTACATGGTGCCGCCTCCATCTCTACATGGATTCTCCAGACATCCAAGTTAAGGTGCCGCTTCCATCTATGGTTCTCGTGATGGCCTATATCTCACCCGCAGGGTCACCTTATGACATTAACCTTCGTGGAAGACAAGGCAATGACCTTTGCCAACCACGACCTTCTTCAAATTCTTTAGTCCTCCCAGGAGTACCAACAAAGCAATGAGGTTTTACAATTATCTTATTAGTGTTTGATTCCCACCCGCGGGTTTATTACTTAAATTTCACTTATTAATCCAACTCTATGTAGCTACTCCTATTTAAATTTCCTTTGTGGCACTGGCCCCCCACTAATAGGAGCTAATTTCTTCTGTATACCTCAACCCAAATCCCAACACGCACCTGACGCAATGCTATGAATGGAACCAACATGAACCCCAGCAGGCACCACCCCAAGCAACATACAAACAGCAACCAATGGCACAATCCATCAACAAGTAAATCATAACTATGGTCAACACATAGACCCAACATCAAAATACGAGATCACAAATTCATCTCAGATTCCCACCTCTGGAAGCCCTAAACAACAACTTGGCCTCCTACGAAAGATACAATAAAGCTAGGGTTCTCCCATACGACACAATGAAACAATGAAGAGAATCACAATGGACTTAACAATTGATCTTAAGGATAACAATTACGTTTAACCAATACAAGACTTCAAATATTTCCAAAGCGTAACAATTCCAACAAATAAGTAAATCAATAACCCCAAGAAACTCCATTCTATTCAAAATACATAATTTATTTCTAATTACCACAACCACACTATAACACTATAAAAACATATATAATCTTCCCATAACATAACTTACCAACAAAACCCATTTTCATCTGCATATAAATATATATAATAAAACATACATATCCCAATATAAATTTATATCGCTTATTTAATATTACGCTATCAAAATTGGTTTAATAATCCATTGTAATCATGTATACTTATATATTTAAAAATAGATATTATAGAATAAAAACAATAATTAAAATAACATTGATATATATACAATAATATTAAAGTTCATTATAAACCTAATAAATATATACATGTATATATATATATAATTTATTTTAATGTAACATTAATAAATATAAATATATAAAATTTTAATATAACTTTAACATTTCTAAATCAACCCACGCCAAAACTAAATTTTGAATTTAAATAAACCGAGATTGATATTTATCTATACATATGTTAATTATTTCATATTCGAGTTAAACAAAAACAAAATCGAATTTTAAACAAACTCCAGAAAGAATTAAATTCATTTAATAAACGAGTCTTTTAAAAGCAAAGCCCCACCGCCTGTGGTATGCAGTACCACAGGGGGGCAGGGGCGCAGCCCCACTTGGCTGCATACAACAGCCCTCGGTTGCTGTGCGCAGCCCAGTGTGGCTGCGTGTGGCAGAGAAGGGGTCGGGGTGGTACGGCCCTAGGCCGACCACTCCCCCCCTACAATTTTAAATTTTTTTTTTAATAATAATTTATTTTTATTACCTTTATATTTTATTTTATTTATCTTTATATATATATTTTCTTATTTTTGTACAGTTTCATTCTGATGAAAATAAATAATGGGTTTCAGACAATGAACGAATATAAATGTTTTATATATGTTAAATTTTTAATTATTATTATTTTTATATACGAAATCCGTACCTAAAAATGAATGAATTTATTCTCTGTACATAAAATGAAATCACACAGATGACAATATATTTTTAATTAACACAACCAGAATTATAACTATATATATACAGTGGTTCCTCAAAAATTATCCAAATAAATTGTTTATCTAATAGATAGATCTGGGCATATAATTTAAATAGAGATCAAAAGAACTTTCTTTTCAAAGTAAACTTCAATATAATCTGAAAAGTAAACTTCAATATAATCAGAAATCGATTTTCTTTCCAATCCATAATTTTTCACAACAAATTTTATTGAATAAATTTTGAAAGGTGTAAAAGTTAAATAAACAATTTGTTCAGTATGATATACAAAGGCATTTGGGCATGAATTTTTCAGCATAATAAAAATAACTTTTTTTACTAACCTAATGTAGATCTTACATGCAAGTTCAATCTTCCGTCAAAATGATTTTTGCTAAACTCCCTACCGCAGATTCAAGGGTTTCATACCGATAAATTTTCAAATCACATAACATCATTAAATAAATTTTCAAGAACATATCAACCGGATTTGCTACAGAACAATGAAATATTTATGACTTAAAAGGAGAATACCTGGAGTCCCTTGGTCTGAAGAAAAATCCCTTGTGAAGCCTTCTTTCCACCCTCCCGCAGCTCTTCTTCCACCCATCTATCTTCCCAATCAATTCTTTCTCCTCGAAGTTTTTAACTAAATTTTTTATGCTTCTTTTCGCATCCCAAACAGGTTCTCAGGTGTGAATAATCTTCTCCAAAAAAAAATAAAAATAATAAATCAAAATAAAACTCCATAAAGCTTCCTGCTTTCTTTTCACAAAAAGCCCCCTTCCTATTGGTCCTTTTCAGCTTTTAAAAGCACAAATTTATCTACAGTTTGTAATTAAAATAATTTATTTAAACAAGCTATTATCTATGCAAGATTTTGTTAATTTAATATTAGTAAAAAGATATTATTTAATTATCTTTAACAATATTTATTTAATTTAATTATTGTCAACATTATTAATTAAAAATAATTATTTACTCTTTTAAATAAATTAAATCACTTTTTAATTTATAATATATTTAAATTTAACCATTTAACTAACACACAATTAAATCAAACAACTAAACAACCTTAATCCATTATCTTATAAAACAAGGTTAATTAAATAAACATGAACCATAAATCAACTGAATACCTCAACAATCAAACTACACAAACAACGAGAACGAAAACTTCAGTCAAGACACGACTCACAACAGACGATGGACTTGGGACGGGGACGCTTCCAAACCTACTCCCTTTTTCAACATTTTTACCCGTTGGGCTAGTTTATTGCTCGCCCTGTCCTGCCGAAGCAGGTGGAATCGAGACTTATTCCTGCAATCCTGCATCCAAGCAAACGTCAAGTAGCACATGTATATATATATAAAATCAACATCCTACCGTGAGAAGGAATTGCAGTGTAGCAGGGCACTCGTGAACGAGTGATGCTACACTGTCCTCTCACCTAATCTATTCTAACAAATACAATGTCAATAGCAACTAACATTTCTAACAAAATAGATCATAAGATAACATTATACTAAACTACTGCATCATAACTAATTACTAAACCATTGCATTATAAAGTAACATAGAATTCAAATCACATGATTACCATACGATTATCACATCGACATTTAAACATTGGAGAGAAAGCATTACCTAATAAAATAATCCAAACCCTACATATAGAGTATCATAAACCATAATAAAATATCAATTGTAGCAATCAATTAAACTATGCAACCACACACACCAAAACGATGAATCAATCACTATCACAATTCAGTATCACACTAACATATAAAGCAAACAATAGTAGTAAATAGTATCAGAAACATGGGGGTATTACATCCTCCCCCCCTAGAATATGGCTTACTCCTGGAAGCCAGTAACTAAACAAAACAAATAAAAATAATAATCCTCTCTAAAAAGGAATGCATTAACCGATGACACCAAAGTTCATCATTTGGGTCCTGCAGAACCCGCAAACACATGATAAGCTCTACCCGCATCACCTACTGTCGGCTCAGAAGCGACTGGTGCCTGACTAAAACCTGTAGTGTTCCCTTGAGGGCACTTCCTCGCAATATGACCATGCTGCCCACATGAGAAACAACCTGTGCTCTGCCCAAAGCCTCTGACTGCAACTGGTGCACTCGATTGTTGAAAGCTGCCTCGTGACGGTGCTGACTGAATACTTTGTGCCGGCTGCACGAAACGATCAGGTCTATTACGTTGCCAACTCCGAAACTTCCTATTCTGCGATCTATTTCCCTGATGAAATGGAGAGCGTTGTTGTTGCTCACCCTTAGAGGTTTCCTGACGACCTTTAGAGGACCCTGCAACCAAGATTGGACCTCCATGAGAAACAACACCTAAAACTGGTGTACTACCCATCTGCCCTCCTATATGACCACCCAATGCCATAGCTAGATTTTCTTCAACCAATCGAGCTTTCTCGACCGCTACCTCCATTGTCTTCGGCTGGAAGACTCTCACGCCACCACTAATTTGGGCATTTAAGCCTCGAACAAAATGTTGTACTAACATCCCTTCATCGTGGCTGATACCTGCATACTGCTTCAACTCATAGAAGCGTCGCTCATACTGCTCTACTGACATCGACAACTGCCTAAGGTCATGGAACTCATCAGCCCTGCATTGCCTCCAATGATCTGAGAGGAAGCGAGCCCTGAACCTGTCTAGAAACAACTCCCATGTGACCATACTGATATCAAGGTGTAACTTTTGTTCTTCAAGACGCCACCAAGTAGATGCGAAACCTCGTAGGTGCATAACTGCACACCGAGCCTTGGTATTGCTACCATAGGGGTGCATCGCGAAGCATCGCTCTAAGTCAATTAACCATGTCTCGGCCTCCAAACCTCCTCCAGAACCATCAAAAGTAGGAGGGTGTGCTCGCATTAGATCTCTCATATGGCCTGCTATGACTGCATCCTGAACCACTTCCGTATCCCTGCGCCTCGGTGACCTCTCTCTCTCTCTCTCAACCTGTTGCACCTCATCCTGCCTAGGTCCCAAACGACCAAGAATCTCTCCAAGAATGTGCTGCAATTGTCCATCCAAACCAGGTTGTCCCTGATTTTGTCCACCGCCTGACACATTGTGTTGAGGACTTAGTCGTTCCTCATGCACTGAACCATGAATGCTTGGTGGTGACGGACTTCGGCGGTTGACTCTATGACCACCACCTCGGCCTCTTCTTTGGCCACGACCTCTACCTCGAGGCATGATCCTGCACAACGATTAAAGTTATGTAAGATTGAGAGTTACTTAAAGGTTGATAACGGACACAACTACCCAGAGGACCTAGTGTATATATATCAATGTTATTTTAATTATTGTTTTTATTCTATAATATCTATTTTTAAATATATAAGTATACATGATTACAATGGATTATTAAACCAATTTTGATAGCGTAATATTAAATAAGCGATATAAATTTATATTGGGATATGTATGTTTTATTATATATATTTATATGCAGATGAAAATGGGTTTTGTTGGTAAGTTATGTTATGGGAAGATTATATATGTTTTTATAGTGTTATAGTGTGGTTGTGTAATTAGAAATAAATGTATTTTGAATAGAATGGAGTTCTTGGGGTTATTTATTTATTTATTTGTTGGAATTATTGTGCGTTGGAAATATTTAATTCTAGTATTGTTTAAACGTAATTGTTATCCTTAAGATCTTTTGTTAAGCCCATTGTGATATGCTTCATTGTTCGTTTGGCTCATTTGGGAGAACCCTAGCTGTATTGTATCTTTTGTAGGAGGCTAAAGTTGTTGTTAGGGCTTCCAGAGGCAGGGGTTCTTATAGGAATTGTGATACCGTACTTGATGGTTGGTTTAGGATTCGACCTAGTTGCTCTTGGATTGTACGGTTGTGTTATGTTTCATGTGATTTTGGGCGAGAGGGTTGTGCCTCGCAGTTGATTCAATGTTGGTTCAGTTTTCCTTGTTGCTACAATCCTGTTCAGTCGGAGATTCTTGTGCTTGAGTGCTTAGAGAGAGTGGCTCTAGTGGGGGCCGGCGCACAAAGGGGCTGTCAGGGTAACCCACACAGAGTTAGATTAATAAGTGATAACTTATGTAATAAACCACGGGTGGGGATTAAACACTAATAAGATAATTGAGACACCTCGTCCGCCTGTTAGTGCTATCACAGACTAAAGGGGACTGAGAAGGCCGTGGTTGGCAAGGTCATTACCTTGTCCTCACGAAAGGTCAATGACTCCGCATGAGTGACCCTATGGAGCGGCGCCTTGAGATAGGCCGTCTGGAGAACCATAGATGGAAGCGGCACCTTAACTGGGTTGTCTGGAGAATCCATGTAGAGATGGAGGCGGCACCTTGTAATAGGTTGTCTGGAGAATCCATGTGAAACCATGCGATGACACTCTACTCTAACATTCTGTTTGTGTTGATTTACTGAAGTCCTCTGGAAGTGTTTTATTGATTTGTCTTTGGACATGGTTGGATGTAGTACATGATATTATGTCTTGAGTTCGATATTATGTTTGGAGTTTCTTTGATGTTGTGAGTGTGACTTGTTGTTATGTTCATCAGTGGTTTTGTTGTGTCTTTTGGATTTGCCAGTGTTGTGTTTCTATGTGGTCTTTGGTGTTAGTTGTCTTCTTGGAGTTAGTCTTTGTTATTGTTAGACGTGCTTGGTCGGGGACCCTTCCTTGTCTACTCTCAGCACGGGGGTGGTTGGGTGGAACGTGCTTCGCACCCCGTTGGGTTTCCCCTTCTATTGCAGGGCTTTTGGAAGATGTTGATGATCAGTTATTCTTATGTACCAGATAGTTGTATATACTTCAGTTGTAATGTATTTAATGTAATCATGGATGTATTGCCTCCCACGTGTGTTGGGACGACCTTGTTGTAATTGGTATATGTAGTTATTGAGATGTATCTCCAGTTAATTGTATTTTATTATCACTTGGGATGTGATGTATGTTCAGGCCTTGTAGGTATTCAAGATTTGTCACTTGTAATGGTTGGTTACGTTATGTGGTATCTATTGAAATATGTAACATTTTACATCTTTATAATTCCATGTATTGTCCTATATGCATATGGTATTGATATGGGTTATTGTTTAATGGATATGTAAATGATGAAATGAGAATGAACGGATATATGTAACTGTTTAATTATGGTTTAATTTATTATCGATGTTATGGGTTAGAATAGTCATGTCACTTGTGTACCCCATTGGAACAAGTTGTGTCTCTTAATATAATGTTATGTTGTAATGCTTAAGTATGTTATTATATTCTTTTAAAAAAAAATTGTTCCGTTGTTTTAGTTCCTTTGGGGTTCGTGACGGCATGGACAGAGATTACAAAACTTTACTAAACATAAGACTGATAAGCTAGGAAACCACTTTCAAAAAGATGCAGATTTTCCATCAACATCCTGAAAGCCATTAATCAAAATTTCTTTTGTTTCCACTCATTTACCTTTGTGTTTGCAATCATGCTCAAATGAAGGTTTTGATTTGCTAATATCAAGCACATAATGATAACATAATTTATTTTTGGATGAAGATGGAAGTTGCAAATCATGAATGCAAACATAACTTCTCAAGAAAGAAATGGCATGATATTTTCTTTTTAAATCATCAATCTCCTCCATGGAAATGGTAGATTTGTATCTGTATAGAACTTGGTAGAGATGTGAAGAAGTGTCATGCATTGTGGATAATAACATGCCTTGGAATATGTGAACATAGGTCTCTTCTTATGCAATAAAACCTTCTTTGAATAATTAACATTAGAAATTAATACAATTTAATAAGAATATTGTATAATCACACTCGAAATCAACAATGGAAGATTGAGAGTCTCAACTAAGAATTCCACCTTATAGATAACATTCGTACTAGAAGCCAACAACTAAAGACCAAATTTCATAAATAAAGTTCATGTGTTATATATAAGTCCTTTGAGGGGTCCACAAGTACCATGAGCCTTTTGAAATCCTTTTCCTCTAAATGCATCCATTCCAAGACCATTGGGAGGCAGGTATACAATATGAGCCAAGTATTAATTTATAATGTTAATTATTAAAAGAAGGTATATAAATTATTCGAGCATCTTAATTCTCATACAAAGTTAAATCTTAGTCAATTTCCAAATGTATGAGTTCCATATATTTGTAAATTTTTCTTAATATAAAAACATATTTTATTTCATTAAAATTAACCTATCTATTCCAAGTTACAAAGGATGCTCTTATTTTAAATTATAAGTATATAATTCAAAATTAATTAGTAATTTTCAAGATAGAGTACACACAATTTCTTTAGTTAAAATAAAATAATATTCTTATTTCCATGTGAGAGTTATGTAGAATGGTAGTTTGATGTCTCAGAAATATTTCTTTCATATATACTAAATTTTTATCATTACATTATGAGTGAATCATCTCAATTATATAGCCAAGCACATCAAAAATTTATAGAGTGGAAAGAAAAATAATCACACATTTATCATATTTTTATATGTATAAATTTTCTACCATCAAATTATTTATACTTATAGACTAAATTATTTCTTAATTTGGTTATTTGGGTTCAACATGTCATGCTATAGGATTTTCTTGTGTTTTCACCATGTTTTCATGTGTATATAGCTATGTATTTTATAGGTTTAGGAATTTTAGAGGAAGGCAAGGTTGAACAAAATGCATGAGGAAAGAAGATAGTTGGAACCTAATAGTATGGGTTCAAATATATAAAATAATCCTAATAATCCTTTATTAGGCTCCCAAAGCATATATATACTACTCAAAACTAATTCCCTACAAGGCCTCAAATGGTAGTCACATTATTTTTGTAAGGTGTTTGAAAAGACTAAAAGTTTCCCTAGAAAGACCTGATTAAGGAATTAAAAAAATGGAAAGTGTCTACCTCATTGTATGTTGACCTTTCCCATATAAAAATATCATGGAAATGCTAAATGAGTTGATATAAGAATTTTTAAGAATGAAGGCACAAAATTCATAACACTAATCCTAAAAGTAACAAGAAAGGCAATGAATAAAATATTCCTAGTTATTTTGAAAGAAACTTTAAAAGGTTCTAAATCCCCTTCACACCCCTTTCTAAATGAAGATAAAATAAATAAGTTACCAAATATTTCTTAGAGTTTAAGGTGGTGATTTTAATATGATTTCAAAATAAATAAGATACATTAGATGAAATCAAGTTTTGTTGTAAAGGTGATGAATTTTGGGGGAATAAGATGAAAATAATTTTTAACCTAGTTGACTCATTAAATCGAAATAAGATAGATTTTAAAGGGGCTTTATTTAAAATATGTAATAGTTAGATATGTACTAATACATTATATTCTCTATTAGATAGTTATTTCTTCCATAAATAGTTCTTGCAATCTTATAATTTATTAATAATAGTGATGTGTGCATCCCTAGACACTCTTTGATAATAACACTTAATGTTTCTATTTTTACTAGAGGATACTCTAATTGAAAAGCATGTAAAGAGGAAGAGATAGTTAACCTTGATATTAATGCAATGAAAGGTGGGATTATCTTGATGTTATCAAATTTATCTGAAAGATATATTGAAGGTTTTTCTTCTATTCCTAATCACATTTAGTGAAATACAATGAATATGCATTATCCTAGAAAAATATGTATAGCATTAAGGATAAAATTTAGACTTTAAGTTGAAAGAAAATTTCAAATATTTAGAATAAAAATGGTGGGGATGGAATACAAGCTTCAAGAATCTCCTTGTAATAATTAATTGCAATAATAAATGATTAAAACTAAACATGAATGGATATGTCACCAATAATTTTTAGATAAAAGGACTAAAATTAGAGCCAAGATATCTTAGTTCAAGTATCAGGATAAAGGTATCAAATTCTTATTCAATGTAAACATAGCCAAGTTTGATAGATAAAAAGTTGGCCCCATTAATACTAGGGGAGCATTGTCTAATGAGATTAAGTTGACACTATTCAATTTTTAGAAGTTAGAACCCTAACATTTATATGAGGCTTGCAAAATAGAACCTTATTAGTAAGAGTAGGAGAGGAGAAATGAACCCATAATAATTATACTTATACAAATAAAAATAATAATAATGTTTAACCATTTCGAAATGTTAAATTTTTTTCACTATGGGGATCAATAGCTAATTTGTACAAGGAGGCCACAATTTATAGGGAAATGAAGACTACATAAGAGGATAATTTATTAACATAGTAGCTTGGTTGTGGTTGTTTCTTTAGCATTAACTATTTTCTCTTTTTTCTTTTGTTGTTGAATATTTTATTTGATCTCTTAAAACTTATCAATGGTACTTGATCTTCATAATGATTATTTTCTTCTTTTTCAATTATTATCATCTTAGAAGGAATACCATTTGAATTTAGAGCAGGGAGAAATGTATTTTTCTTTTAAAGTATTTAAAATATTATATTTATTTGATGGTTCCTTCTTAACCTCTTCCACTCCTTGGAAAAAATTTGTCATGCTTGAAAAAAATTTCATCTAGAAAACCTAACAATTTTTTTTTTGTTTTGAACAAGAATTATGTTAGCATTGTAAAAGTCGTGCCTACATTTTACTATGGGCTAACTCAACCGACACAATTGTATCTCCACCTTTTCGTGTTATACCAATACTTCACAACTTAAAACCAAGGGGTTTATGATGTCCACAATGCTTGAACTACTTGTTGGATTATCTTGGTATGATTATCCTTGCTAACCACTAATATAAGGCTACTACTTGTTGGAACATTTAGGCAAAGTGCCTCACAACAAGAGCACTCCTCATTTTACTTTAAAGGAGGTAACTCTATGAAAACAAATTAGTTTCCCCTCTAACAACTTCATGTGGTTTATCGAGTTGCACTTGTACGAAATCAAATATGGCTACTACCTTAATGTCAAAAAAATTATCATTATGGTAATATTGATACTATACAAGTCTTCTATAATAATGTTATTGGTAATAATTCTAAATGTTAAGCCAACTTTGTATTTACTAAGGACATGGATTATTTTTATATTAATATTTCTCAATAAATTTAAAACCAAAATTGATAATACGACCCTCCCTCTTAGTTCCTTTTTATTTATTTATTTTCTAGTTATTAATAATCTTAAAATTACCCTTAGTATTAATATCAACATGGATAATAACCTCTCTCTTGACAACGATAATATTCAAACATAATATGTTTCCACAATCCATATTGTTAATTTCAAAAGATTTCTAGATTTGATTGTGTGTTCTTTTTTTTGCATCAAATTCATAAATCTTTTGCAATTAACGATAATATTAACACAATAATACCTCTCTTATTATTATCTACTTAATATTAGTAATGTTTAAACACATGAAATATCTCTGACTTATATGCAATACATTTATTTACCTTCTAATCTCTTATTTTTATTTTCTATCTGAAAATAATTATATGACTAATAATACTTTATATAAATAAATATATTTATTCATATGTAATAATCTATATATACTTTTCAAAAAACAAATAATTACCTTAAATAAATAATTAAAGGAAGCCTTTCGTTTTTTTTTTAAAAAAGGTGCTATTAAAGCCTATTATCTCTATTTTGTTCTCTTTATTTTAAAACAATATACTCCCCACCTCTTTTAAGGGGTTGTAGGAACATTACTATTTATTTATTTATTTGGTGCTTAAAAGAAGCATGAATAAAGTGATTTACAATTAAAGTAGAAGTAGCCTTCCCTGGGGAAAACGTGGGAACCCATTATTTCTCCCCTTTTAGTATTAAGTTTAAATTGTTTCAAGGAGGAAATAACATTTACTAAATTTAATAAAATTTAATCAATGATAAATTTAAACTTCTTCTTACGTTTTCCTTTCACTCATTCATTGGTTTCTGGTATAATAAGGATTTTAATTCTTTTATTTATTTATTTCGGAAATTGCACATACACTGTGATGGATATGACTACTACAGTAAAACTGAAGATTATTTTGCTGTCAATTCAATGGAACTAAATAGTTATACAGACGGACTGTGCTAGCAATACAATATCACTCTAAAAGAAAATTATTAACAATATAAGCCCTTTTGTGATATAGTTTATAATGTGTTCATGCCTCATTTTTTTATCTTGGTTTTTGACCTTCATCTTACTCTCATATTTATTACCGATATTAACATTTGAAATCAGATTAACATTCAGTTTCCAAAACTACTCCCTTTTCTCTATTAATCCTAATGCTGTCCAAAATATTTGTATTAATGTTTTGTTTTGGTATGGTAAATATGACTGTAGAGTAATCACGATTTGGCTGCGGTCTTAATTACCCAAAACACAAGAAGTAATGATCATTATTATATCTATTGAAACCACAAATTTCTAACTGGGCAGTTAAATGCTATATTATACTTAGTAAATCATATTCAATCCAACTTTGCGAGCCAACACAGGCAGGCAATTAGAGGACAAAGAGGAACTTACTGTATTTGAGGCAATTTAAACATAAATCTGCTTAACCCGGGACTCCTTTTATATGGTGATGGTGACAAAAGTTTATAGCACGAATCTTATGAAGCATTATAAAGAATACATATGCATCCTTCAGGCACCAATTTGGCAATCATAATTAGAAATTTTCCCTACAGATGGATAGAGGAAAATAGTTGACATTTTTAATCAGCACTAAAACTTATAATTAACATTACAATTATTGCTCAGAATTTTGTTTCTTACAAATTAATTCAATAAAGAGATCTTTGCTACTTACATTCTAATTAATCACAGTTCACCAATTAAATGAATCACTATCCTTAAATTGTAATATTATAAACTTTCAGTCTATGCACGATCAAAAGAATCATTACTTATTAAATGTTGTCATTTTATTACATATGCAGCAGCATTAATGGAGACAACACTAATCTCAATTACTTACTAACCCGGTCAAGCTTGCTGCAATGCTCAGATTAGAGTTTAAGATCAAAGTCCGTGCAATAGGTGCTTATACAGTTAGGTGGTAGGCCGCTAACTTACTCTTACAGTTCCTCACACGCTAAAGCCACGTCCAACCAAACTAACACTCTGCAATAATAATTGCTAACACACTGACTATAGAGGGAACCGTTAATAAATGGCCACCTAACCACAAGCTATTGGGTCAGTATGGCTCTGCTAAATGGTGCTAAAATCATACCTGAGTGAGAATAAGGCCAATGTCGGACCGATTGTGATCTTTGATTGACGGCGCTGGTCACACTCAGATATTATCTCACTTAGCGTTTGACAATCGACTACTTACTGCAATTAGGTACTATCTACCTGCTCGAGATTTCAACTATCTTGCCTCGAGCCTAGAAATAAAATAGATTCTATATCTTCATAATTACAGCTAGTTTAATACTGCTTTGCCATTGAATGGGAATGGCGTCAGAGATGTGCTTACCTGCGACAATTTGTGCAGCTATTTCTAGGGCGTAATAGAAGATTTTCCCTTTCCCACGCTATTCATTACTCAAAGAAACTAGATCCTATCCCTCCCGCCATACTCCTTCAACATATTTTGTGTTGCTTCAAAATCCAAAATTAATCTTGTGGATTGCGCAGGGCGGGGGGGAAACAAGGTGCGTGCTGACACAACCTCCCTATGTTGTTTGCACTACCATTATCGTATACATCATCGATAAGGAATAAGGTAAGTGCGTACTAGATTAAGTGTGGTCAGCTAGGTATGGCGCCTAGCCCAACCAAGTCTTCAATCTTTGTCTGGATCAAGGAAAATCAACGATGCTGAAAGAATTAAAACCATTTCACCTAAAAGAAACCTACCATATTCCTTCTATTGTTATGCTTAATTTTGATCGTCAATCAATAGGCAGTGACAGAATGGTGATGGGGGAGCTCTACCTACAACCCAAATCTTTATCTTTTCCGCTCCCTCCTTTCTATTATTTCCTCTAATAACATGTTGAACCGCAAAACCAGCAAGGAAGGTGGATAACGTGTTAATGGATATCCCCTCTACCCTACACTAAAAAAAAAGGTCTTTTCAGTAAATGAGTTCTTAGCGACTAGGGCAGGCAGGTCTGCATACATGTTTACCTTTTTTTTTTGTACAGTGATATTGAATTGCAAGAGTCAAAAATTTGATTCTTCATGCTTTATGTCGCTAGAAATATTAATGGTGGATTGTCCACCAACTTTAGCAAGCATAGGAAAAGAAAATACATATTAATTATATGTGAAATTCTTATACCTTCAAGTGGATTTACCCCCCCTTTTTATCACAAAAAAAATACATATATTATTTCCATTGTCTCTTAAGCAACATCTTTATGTATGTATACCAATTTTCTGCATGCCATCTTAATGATAGAAGAAAACAACCATTTCCATCCATATATATATATACATTTATATATTGTTAAATTTCTATTTACAAGGGAATACACAACCGTGCATTTTAAATTTCATTAACACTCTTAGTGTATCTTTAAAGTGAGTATTTTGTTGCCAACTCACATGGTACCCATATTTTCTTTATTCCAACAAAATTTAAACTTTCAATATCCTACTCAATATTAGGGAATACAATGGACAAACTCAAAAGATGAGGGCTTGTTCTTTCCCCATTTTCATATTACAACAATCATAGCTTTCCATATTACAACTAATTTTAAGAAATACAATGAATAATACACCATCGAATCAAGCTTGCTCTCCACCCTACCGTAATGGCATCATGGAGCCTCGTGGGCTCTAGCCATACCCCCGAGCAATGAATTCTCTTAGCTCCAAGATGGTACATGGAGTCTTATCAAATTTATACAAAAGAATAAGAACAACCTAACATCAAATTTCATGCATCCAAGTTCTATACTTTCTAATTCAATCTTGGTCCATGCAACATTCCATTTTCTTACAACAAATAAGCAAAGAGGAAAAATGGAAGTAAGGGAACTTATCTCTTCTTTTTTTTTTTATGAAGGGATTGAACTCTTTCATCCAACATTCTTCTTCAAGCCAAGCCAAGCCAAGCCATCTTGATCACTATCTTCACAAGGAGGTGGACTCCTCGTTTCATCTCATTCTTTCTACCATCTCCACTAAAGTTCTCCAAGAGGAGAAGTGGGTAACACCCTACTCATTCTTCATAACCAACTATATAGGAGTTTCAACTTGCAACCTTTTGGATGGGGAGGTGTGGAGTGTACCTCCCTTCTTCAATGAGAGTCTTTTCTCATTAAAGAGGCAACATGCACTTGGACAACCCCAAATCTTTTCACCCCCATCCTCTCCTCAAAATTCTTCACTCTTCATTATGAGGACTTTTGAAGAGTCAAATCATGTCCTTGGGACCCTATTGCATGCCCACTTGACCCTTACCACTATGGTATAGACCCTAGGGGGTTTATTCTTGCATCCCAACCAAGGAAATTGACCAACAACCCTCTTTAAAGACCCACTTAAAGATCCATCCGAGTTTCACACTTGGGTAAGGGTTCCCAACCCCTAACCCACATAATTAATTATTCTCACAAACCAAAATAAATTATACCTTTAGTATCAACCTTCACCTCTTAATCTATGAACATATTAACTTTATATCCTCAAGAAGATGTCTTTTGATTTGCTCTCGATGGTCCTCCCTTCCCATGCTAACACTGTTACCTTCCTGCACATCACCAACATGATCATAAGTAACATTGTATATCCCATTAATCTATTAGTTGAATATTCTAAACTTTAACCATATAATAATCCATTTAAATTTCAATTTGCATTCCATAGTATGCTAGTGTATTCCACCTTCATGATAGTGAAGGTAAAACATAATGTTAAAATGAAATTCAAAAATATTACCAAATGATCACGTTATTTATCATTCACAATATATCTAATCACCAACTTAAGAAAAGCATATAACAAATTAGGTTTGTATTAGGCATATACGAGGTGTGGCCTTACAAAATTATCCAACCACTTGAATCTCCTTATATCAATCAATTTACTTCTATGATTTATGTATTTGTTTTTAGTGATTTACTCTTTATCCTTTCAATTTATTCATGATATACTTTAATATAGTTATAACAAATATATAATAGTTTTTCATAATTGGATATGCCTTAAGAAACTCTTTAAACATGAAATTATTTGATGAGGGAAGATATAAATTAAGGTTATTCTCTCTTACTTACCTTAATCTCATCCATATTTTTTATCCATAAATATCTCAAATCAAATTGAATTTTGCAAAGAGGATAGCTATATTTTAAATATTCGCTCTTAGTCAAATTCATTTATTTATTTGTACAAATTTAAAATTGATTTATGTAATTTAATTTTTAATAGTTTTAACATGGATATATGAAGAATAGTTTTAAATATATATATATAGTAAAGTGGACATATTTTTATATTTTCCTAATACTATCTTATGAAAATCACATATCTACTAGCATATTTTAAAAATAACAATCCTACTACAAGGGTAAATTAGTAATTTATATGAAGTATATATATATAAACTCACCACAATTGATATAACTAAAAATAGAAATTTGGATGAACTAATTTCCTAAAGAAATAATTGCAACAATTTGGGTTCCAAGGGAATCCTATTAAATGATACCATCAACCCTATTTTAATTCTTATATCTCTTATTTAATTCTAATTGAGTGTAGGGTTCATATTTTTGTTCTCTATTTGGCCTACGATTCATACACTATATAGTACTAGAGAAAAATTCCTTGTAATAAAATAGACCAAGTATTAAATCATGAAGAAATATTTTATCTTGTGGACTTTAGTGAACTAATCATGAACCTATGAACATTGGATAAAATTATATAATCAAATTTATTTTTTCATCCATTTAATAATAAGAATGAAATTGCACATCAATGGATGGAACTCCTTCGCTATTCAATCAACAACTATCATATTTTAAAACACAATTAAATCATTTGTGTAGTTAATAAATTTACTTTTATGTTATATCTATTGGCATTTGTTGTTGTTGATGTCAACACTTGGGAAGATTGTTGCACATGTGTTTGACATTGGTTGTCTTTTATACCTAGTTCTAAATGTAGTTTTATGAATGCATTCCTCCTTTATTCTTTGCTAATTGTAATTGAATATTAGACCTATTTTTTAAAATATGGCCACCCATCTCAATTAGTAAAATAAGCCATCTATTTTAGG
>VDFB02366191.1:0-38875 GCA_007258455.2 Sequoia sempervirens | reverse complement strand
GTTTGGTGAATCATCTTTAGAAATAGGTTTTTATGTTCAATTATTCTTCATCCCTTTCCTCAGAAGCTGTTTTAAATTCATCATTCAGAGAACCGGCTCACTCTGGAGATTCCTCTTTCGCATAAGATCACCCACATCTGAAAGAGGTTTCCATGTTTCAAAAGAGTTTCTCTTGAATAATCGGAATTCACCGTGGTGCAAAACTATTGATAATAATCTACTCTTCCATTATATAGGAACTCAAGTGGAAGTAGGGCTGCCAAGTATGGCTCTATGAAGCAATTGAACTATGGGGCCAATAACCATTAAAATGGCTCTCTCGCGGAAATAAAAATAAAATTGCCTTTGTTCGCGATGTAGGGTTTCGCTCAAAACATACAGTTGTTTATGGATTTTTTTTTTTTATGAGGGTTTCAAATTCCTGCACTAAGGAAGAACTGGAATGACCATCTACTGAGAAGATGGCTCTCTAATTGAAATGAAAAGGTGTTTTTTGTGTTTTTGTGGGTTTTTGTGTTGGCATTTAAATTTTTCCTTTTGGTTGTTTGTTGTGAAATGAGTTTTCATTGATGAGAAAATAAATGTTGTTCCTAGTGAAAATGGGATTTCATTTGAAACACAATGTGGGCTATGAGCTAGCAGGTTTTCAAAATCAGAATTTGGAATGGACAGAAAGCCCAAAACCGTACATGCAAACAAAATCTTTTATTTTCCCATTGAAATTATCATTTTGAAAAACTCTTTGGTATAGTCAAAATGACATTTAACTTTCTTCATCTAATTGGAACAAATAAAATCCTCGCATTATTTGCAGTGTTGGAAAACACACTTTCTCCTCTCAGTTTAAATGTAAAGGGTTGTCTCACAGTGATTTGCTTGCTTCTTAACAAGTAAGGTTTTGCAACATGGAATGTTACAAAACAATATGAATGTCTTCAAAATCACACCTTCCATTGTTGTGTTTAAATTTTGGATGATTGAAAAAAAGAGTGCACAAAATAGTTGTATTTTAGAAAACACAATGTGGGTTTTTAGTTATTTGAATCTCCTTGTTTAAATGTAAGGGGCTGTCTCACAGTGGGTTGCTTGCTTCTTAACACTTACGATTTTACAACATGGAATGTTACCAAAACTATATTAATGTCTTCAAAATCACACCTTCCATTGTTGTGTTTAAATAAAATGCTTGCATTATTTGTAGTGTTGGAAAACACACTGTCTCCTCTCAGTTGTTTCCTCAAATACTAGTAAATTATATGAATCGGCCTTTAATAGTGGTATAGTATACCGTTAGGGGATAAGCTAAAGTGTAAACAAAATGAACCTATGTATGCAATGTTATATCATAACCCCCATTCCCCATCCCACACGATGGAAAAAATGCACCGATGAAAAGACTTGATGGATGGTTAGCCGTGTGCCGTCACATGTCCAAGGATGCACGACTGGTGGGAAAGTAAAAAAGAAATAGAAAAAACACCCTAAATGTCGCTATTTTCCACATTTCATTTTGCATTTTGCTAGGGATAGACGCACAGGTGATGGAATGGAGTTGTAGGCATTTGCGTAAAGCAATAGAAAATGCACCTAAACATCCCTCAAATACTGGTGTCTAAATGGTTTTGAAACATTAGGTGGGTTGCAGGTTTTGTAAAAACATAGTGTTTTGCATCCTACAATTTTACAAAACAGTATGTATGTATTGAAAAGCTTTGTGTTATTTAGACCGTAGGAGTGTGGTGATGGGCACCATTTTGTAAACACCTAGTAAGGTATTTGGCTTCGACGTGTAGAGGGTTTTACAACATTTTATGGGTTGAAGGTTTTGTAAATCATATTGTCATCTCACCTCCTACTATGTTTTCCAACCCGCAATCATACTGTGCATGTATATTTGGATCATATTAAGAAATTGAAACATATTTTTTACTCTACATAAGACTTGTTATAAGGTTCCTTTCATTACATTTGAACTGTATAAATTACATTCATACCATTTTGTAAAATTCTAGGTTTCAAAAGACTGGTTTTCTCCTCCAACTCCTACATGTGCACTCCAACCTTCAGCTTTCAATGTGCAGACATGAAACGTAGAGTGTTTCCCCCCTTCTTTCTCCAAACTGAAAAACACACACATTAGTCCTCCTTCAATTCCCATGCTAGAAAAAATGCTCTAAAATGACAACTCATACTCAGATTGTTGGGTAAATTAATTCCTTTATTGTATCTATAATTGCTTTAAAATTCCGTGTCAAAAACAATTAATTTTGTACCCCAACCCATTACACACATTTTAAAACCCTTTGCTAAATAAACCAATTGGTTAATCACCCTCACTTGAATTTGGTATGTTTTGTGATTGTATTTCTTTTGAGAGAATTTTGTGAATTAGATAGTAAGAATGTATCGAGATTGGAAAACACTATGTTTTAAGAAATTTGCAACCCACACAGTGTTGTAAAACCCTCTAGATGTAACAACCCAATTGGTAAGTTAGGAAAACCAAGCTGACACACCTATGTACATACAGTTGGTTAGAAACCCCTCACCTCAACTCGGTTGGTCATCTCCCCCACCTGCAATGCCACCTTGATCTCCAATGTTTCTCTTTCAACTTGCAGAATGAGAAAACCTAGAACACAGTTTTTTCCAAAAAAATAGTACTTGTTATAATGTAAATGAATGTTTTAATCACATCAATGCCCTTCCTCGTAGGAGTAAAATGGATAGCTCCTCTCAACTAAATATTTCACTTCAACCTCAAGCAGTAATTGAAAACCTAGAACACATAGTGTTTTCCAAAAATAGTACTTGTTACAATGTAAATGCATGTTTTAATCACATCAGTAATGCCCCTTCCCTCCCCGTAGTAAAATGGATAGCCTTTTTTTGCTGTCCAACGTTTCACTTTCAACCTGCAGAATGAGAAAACCTAGAACACATAGTGTTTTCCAAAAATAGTACTTGTTACAATGTAAAATGCATGTTTTAATCACATCAATGCCCTTCCCTCCCGTAGTAAATGGATAGCTTCTCGCACAAAGCAAAAAAATATCGGTGAAATTTGATGCGAAGGGACACCTCCTCACCTTCCTGTCCATGATTTTTCCCCCTGTTTGCCAATTTCATCACTTTTATCATCCATCTTGGCGGGCCTTGCACTATGCCATCTCACCGTGTTATGTATGTTTCTATGTATGTTGTTATGTATGTCTTTATGCATTTATGTATGTACATAGGTGTGTTTTTTTGAGAGATTAGTTGCGTTCGTAGAGGGTTTTACAACATTGTGTGGGTTGGAGGTTTCATAAATCATGCACTCACCTCCCATGGTGTTTTCCAACCTGCAATCATTCAAAGTTTTAATGGTTGTTAGAAAATAGTGGGTGTTTATAAAATAGTTCCTTTCATTGCATTCCTACTACCTAATTAACAAAATCTTTTCAAGACATTCCTACCCATGCTCTCCACCACATAACTTTGAATGTACAGAATGAAATAAATGGCAATCCACATTAAGTTTTCCAACTTGTAAATTATATTCTGCATTTATTTTTAAATCATATGAGGAAATTGAATTGCAATTTTTTGTGTAAGAGTTGCTATAAATTGTGAAGGTGAATGAACTTTAGTACATTCTTACTGTCTAAAAACTTTAAGGTTTTCATTAGAAGCATTCTTTCTATATATAATTGCATGTTGGAAAATAGTATGTGTTATGAATCCTACAACCCAAATACTATTGTCATCTTTGAGAGTCTTTCCGATTAGAGAATGCAGATGTTTTGTTTTTAATAATTTTTTTACAAAATTTGTCTACCTTTTTCACATAGGACTCTCATGTCTCCATCTAACTGATTCTCTTTTCTGCACTGACATCCTATTTTTCCTTCTTTTCATGTTATGTATGTTTCTATGTATGTTTTTGTGTATGTTTTTATGCATTTTTGTATGTACATAGGTGTGTTTTTTTGGCATATTAGCTGCTATTTTTTGGTCAATCAAGGTGATCACCAAGGATTTTGATGACTTTTTAACCTTTATTCTTGCAATTATCTATATTTTTTCAGTTGTTTGTACAAGTAATGGTTTATTTTACAATATCATTGAGCAATGGTTATGATACCAATGTGTCATTTAGATGTTCATTGAGAGACATAGGATATAAAAAAAGTCTGATAGTGGTATGTGGTATCCTTCTTTTCTGTCTTCCATGCCCTTATTGATTATTGCAAGTTATGGCCTCTTTCATATGTTAGGAGAGATGAGTTTTTTATTTACCCAAATGAATGTTTAGTGCTTTACAGTTCCTGTAGAATGGAAGAATGACATATATAATTACTGATATATATTACTAGTGTTAGCAATAGGTTAAATTGGAAATTAAATTCCCATTGTACAGTTTGTTGTGTGGTCTCACAACACGCCCCATTTTTCCCTTTGGAAAAATGTGGACCCCTTTTTTTTTCCTATTCCCTTTCACTTTCGTTTGCTTTGGTGTCATTCTGTGGCTTGGTCGGTTGCTGGTCTCATTTTAAATTTTGCTTGGTCCTTGTTTTATTCTTATTTCTTTCCCAGATTCGGTGTTTTGGTCTTGTTATGAAGTTTAATATATTACCAGAAACCAGAATCCCAGAGTTGTGCGGTTGCATTAAAGTGAATTGTATCTTCAGTTGGTCCTAGCCCCACCCGATAAATCATCAACTGGAAATGTCAATCCCGGTGATAAATTTTTTCTTGTATCAGAGTCTGGTAGTTTTATTTCATTACTTTTATTTAGAACTCATAAACCAGCGAGTCTGTTTTCAAATGTTGTAATCTCTCTTGAACCCAGTTCTCATTCTTTCCTTTTGTTTAGGTTTTCTCTAAAGCTTGGAGGTAAGTGCCCCGGATCCCGGTATTTCTCCTAAAATTTGATACCAGAGGTTTTAATCTCGGTGATCACAAATTGATCATGTATCTTTAATGGCTTATACCTTGCAAAAGATCAGAGTGACACCATAGTTCCACGTATGATCATCGCGCCATCTTTATCCTCTAGTAGTGAGCCTATGCAAAAATCAAGGCGTTTGTAATTTGAACCCTAATTCGTAATGATTACACCTTTATTTGAGAAATTAATGCATTATAACAGGTAATTAATGAAGGTGGAAAACTACTCATGTACTTGGCACCACCTTAAGCATGCAGTTGCTTTTGTAACACTCCACTTTGCGTCATGCTGCAAATTTGCAAAGGACATTGAAAGAATGAAATATTACTAGCACACAAGGAAAGGTTACACACTCAACACTGGATAAATTATTTTTGTAAAGCTTTAAGAGAAAGAGGAATTAAACCCACATTCTCAGAAGAAAAAAGAAGAAAAAAAAGAAATGAAACAAAATTTGAGAGTGGGGAACTTACTAGGAAGAAAAGGAAAACTAGTAAGGTGGCTCCTGGTATAAGGATTGAAGAGAGAATCCCTGAAGCTTCAAAACAAGAAGTTCTAGTAAATCCATCTGATAAGCAAAAAGATGCAGAATAAAGAAAAGATAAATCAAAAGAAAGACCTAAAGGTGCATCTTCCTCTACAACAAAACTAAAGATTAAACTTGTTATTGATGAAGAAACAAGAGTAACAGAAAATGTTGGCACACAGACCATTTCTGCATCTCAAAGGGCTACAACACTATTTACTTCTCCTCCCTCTGTTAACATGGCTAGTATGAAACAAGCACTGGGAGGAACTCCTATGGTTTTGGATGAAATTTTTGAGACAAATGAAGCCAAAATTAAAGAACAAATGGAAAAATGGGGTGCCATGTGGGAGAAGGTAAAATAAAAGAAGTTTAAAGATAAATCCATGGTACAACCAGTGATAGAAGAAATTTTGGATACAAGGTTCACTCCTATAAATGTTGAAGAAGAAGAATTTATACAAGGAACACTCACCTTAGAAGCAGGGAACCCTGATATCCTTGAGATGGAAACAGGGGAGACTGCAAAGCCAAATCCTATTGATGAAATGATTATTGAAGATACTTTTGATTCCCAATCTTCACTTAGGAATGTTCCAAATGATAATGAACAGTCATAGGTCTTTGAAGAATCAGAAAAGGACTGGGTTGAAGTTGAGATCGAGAAAGGAGAAGCTACATGGGTTTCAAGTGATGGAGTTGGAAATGAGGAAAATATTGGTGTAGCAGAGAATAAAGAAAGTAACATCCAGGAAATTTAGGTTGAACATCTAGATAGATAGGAAAATGTTAGTCTTCAAATAGAGGAGACAATGCCAAATCCTAGTAATCTCTAATCTATGCCAGAAATTATTGAGGAAATTTCTATTTCAGAGGACGTGATAGATAAGACTGAAGAAGTAAGAAAATGGGTTCCTGAATCAAGTGGAAACCAAGAACAAATTAATTTTGCAGAGGTAGAGTGTGATGAAGATGCCCCTGATTGATTGATCAGGGAATTGGATTCCCCAATGGAAGTATTTCCTATGGATCTTAATAGTTTCATACAAGAAGTAGATACTCCTAAGCCTAGGCGTAGAGCTAAAGAAAAACATTTCATATAGAGAAATGCAGATGGTGACAGAACCGTCCATATAGCTACTCCAACAGCTGAAAAAAATAGACATGAAATAATGCCTTAGGAGTACAAGATAACAAGTATTAATCTTGGACACTCATCCTGGAGGCAAGAGTTGGAAGAAATAAAGATGGACTTGGATGCCACTATTGCCAGAGTACATAAATATAAAAAGAAGAAAATAGAATTGAAAGAATGGGTTGCTACATTGGAATATTTTATAAAATCACTAACCCTATCAGGTCAAGCATAGACTGAATTTCCCCAAAATCCAGACTAATGCCACAAGAATAGGCGGATGTAATTGCAATAGTTCACCACAAAATGAATGTATTTGAAGAATGGATTGAGTATTGGGTGAGGCAGGGAGAAGAATTCATTACAGATGCAATAGGGAAGTATAAGGAAGCATACCGTCAATCAAAGAAATCCAAAATATTTGAAAGTGAATGCAGGTTTCACCAGGAGCAGGTTAATGATGAAAGGAAAAATGTTGAAATTATCATACAAATGGATGTACAAGAATTAATACAAGGAAATGTAATTTCAGAGTGAGAAGTTCCATTTCTAGAAAAATGGAAGAAACAATTGAAATGGGAAGGTGATATGCTGATGCATTGCATTGAAGGATTTGAAAAGGTCATTGTGGAATGTAGAAAATTGCTTGATAAAGATCAAGACATTATTGAAATGCTAGCACACCAAGGTTGTGATCCCCAAATGCTAGGACAAGAGGGTAAAGAAGCTAAAGCCTTCAAAGAATGGATTGAAAGAATAAACAAAGATCCTATTCAGCTATTAACTCGGGAGGTCATTGAAGAGATTATATAGTTTTGGAACATTATAGCTAGATATGAAACAGACAAAGTGCAGAGGAATAATATTATACTCTAGGTAGATCAAAAGAATACACTAGGCTCAAACTTACTTGGAAGGTAGTGCAAGGGATTTCAAAAGAACATATGCATCAAGCATTGAGTGCTTTCTGAGAATATCAATTGAAGAAAGGTGAAGAAAAGATCCTGGAGCCCGAGCCCTGAATGATGAAAGGAAGAACCAGATACCAGATACTGGAGGTGTTATAGAGATTTTTTTTTTTTTGAATTTTGAGTTTTTTAGGTTGTTCTCAGTCCCAATAGATGTTCCCTATCCAGTATTCTAAAGGATGTTGATAGCCTTGATTTGTGTGAAGTATTACAAACCAGTGTAAGAAGTGAAAAGTGTTGCTACTGATGAAGTCAAAGCTTTGACTTCATATGGAATATTCTGATGATAGTTGGTGTATGCCACGTGCTACATTTTGATTTGTTATTTCTGATTCTCTAGATAAAATTTAGGTTTGAACTCTTGGGGCCTTGTTCCTATAAAAGATTGTTTATTGCTTTATTTTCATTTTAAGTTTAGAATTTGTGGATGCCGGAAGAGCCAAAAATTCTTTAAGTTTTGTTCTTTTTTCCTATTTTCTGAATCATTATGGTATAAAAACTTGTATGCATGTAGACATTGATCAATATTAGATCCAATTTGATAGCTACCTATCTCATGAATCTTTTGTATCTAGTTTTATTAGTTCAACCAAACAAGACTATGTGTTGCGTCGTTTAAGGGTGCATAAAGAAGCTACTCGGTGTCCAAACTAAAACCCCTCTCTTTAAAATCTCGCACCATTTTATATGTAGCTATGAAGCAATTTGGTGAAGTATAAAGTGGTTTGCTTTGATTTGGTTAATTCTTTGTGGCATGCGTGGAAAATAACTGAGAGAAATTTTTATTTTTAGTATTTTTTATGTTTTGTTTTAGAATAGATGTTTAAATTCTTGAAAATTTTCCAAAAAATAGATTAATGAATAGAAATTTATTGAAAATATTTCATTTTCTATGAAATTGTTGAATGCTTAATGCTAAATCTACTTAAGTGATAGCAAAGAAATTGTTGATGTTCATGAAATATTATTTCAAATCTTTTGATTTCATGATATTATTTTTATGAATGAATTGGAAATCTTGTGTATAATGCTTATGATTCTTAATGAAACTAGAAATAACCATATTCCCTTTGAGATTAACAGCAATATCACATTATACTTGAGAGTAAACCTAGTACAGTCAAGACCTGACTACTGGAGACTTGGGATTGAACTAAGTCAATCTTTTCCTATTAAAGCAGATTCCCCTTTTAGATTGTCTTTGTTCCATATCTTTCAAGAAGGATAGGCTCTTTGCGGTTTATCTGTGAAGAATTTATTTTCACTATTGTTGCGAGTAAAATCATCGTCAACAAGAACTAGCGCTAGAAGGAGGGCCTATTATTTTTTTTTGGCTTTGTTAAGTTTTAAATTAGATTTCCGTAGAGTCACTAGATCTCGATCTGGTGATCCTCGTGGTGACTTTAGTCATTAGTGGTCGAACGTCATCTAGACCTCAAAAAGTTTGAAATTGTGAGTGGAGTTCACATAACTAACCGCTATTAAAATTCAATCGCCTTCATAGTGATGGTATTCTTTAATGTAGAGTCACTGATTCAATTTGACATGTATAATGATTTACCGAAAAATCCTGATAAGTTGTGTCCCAAGTATTATCTCCACAAAGATGCAAAAGAACATAGTAGTATCTTTAAGGATATGTGTTTTAGAGCCAGGATTCAACATGAAGATTTTGTATGTAGGTTGTTTCCTTACACCTTAAGTGATCAAGTTTACCAGTGGTATATCAAACTACCTCGCAATTCTATTAGATCATGGAAAGATATGGAAAGTCAATTTTTGGCTAGATTTAGAACACTGACTAACCTTGCTTTGTTATATCACCAATTTTCTCAAATCAAGACGTTTGAAGGAGAACCTATATTCACTTTTAATGATAGGTTTCAAAAGGATTATTCTAGGTTGCAAGAACCTTATGTAGTAGATAATTTGTCTGCTATCAGAAGCTTATTATACAACAAGAGATTCTTTAACTGGCTATGCTTGTAGCCAAGGAAAACTCCTACCACTCAAAGCCTATGCCGAAGTCAGTGAGTGTTTAGAAACGAAATACCTAGAAATGGATCATCCGCAAATGGCGTAAAATGGATTGAACAATTACCCTACCCCAAGTGTAAATGGAGTTCCTAAGTCATCCCATAACTCCTAATGTTTATCCCTTTAGTGGTACGTGAATGGGACATTTCCTCATAATACTTTCTTTCAAACTGTGAAATAGTCAAGCTTTAGTCCCTCACCCTGGTCCAGCTATCACTGAGCTGCATCCTAACAAAAATTATTTTTTCTACAAACTCAGGAAAACCAGAATGTCAAAAATTTAAGAGGAAAAGAAAGACATGAAAGAAATCATAGCTAAACTTAGAAGGTTAACCATAGAGGTTACACATATAAGAAATCAAAACTTTTATGATCAAAACAACAACCAAAATTCACAAAATCAGATGTCTAACTCTCCCAAACCACCTAGATCTTGGAATACATGACCGAATAATGGAGGAGTGTCAACACCTTTAGATAACACTAATCCTACTGACGAGAGATCCACGTCAAAAGTGAATTTAGCTGATCTTGTGATGAATAATTGGTATAGAATTCATAATACAAATGATCATGCTGAAGTAGACCGTTCATAGTTCAAAATTGCTTTAGAAATTTTTTTAGCCGCTACACATTATAATGAATAGTGTGACTCTCATCCTCCTAAGGGAAATGAGTTGGTTCCAGTAGGATATGATTCTTCTTTAGTTCTTGAAATTTATGAACACATCAAACCACCTACTGTTGTCACAAGTTACACTCGTGAATATGAGGGAGACAATTCGAATATGACTTTAGAAACATATACATTTCCCTTAAGTGAAGATGAAAAATGAATCTCATGGAAGAAATAGACAAAATTCATAAAGCTTTCAACAAGACGTAAGGATGTAATTATAACTTAAGAAGCAATACCAAAGGTGGAAATAAATTAAGGGGCCATTAACAACGTTAACCTTCCTAATAATTTCAATACTCCACCCAATGTGATAAATCAAAATAGCCCAAGTTTACCCAAGGTAACCTCTCATTATAATTCATCAAATGCTTCAAGAAGCAAAAAAGTAGATTCCACTGACCAAAACAATTTGATAACTATTTAGCAGAAGAAACAAGGTAAAGATAAACCTTTCTTTATCATAATTGCTCAAAACACTTGTGATCAAGAAAGCTTTCTTAAACACTCTAGAAGATATTCCAAAAGAAGCAAAGTTTGAGGACACTGAGGTGAAAGATAATCAAGCTAAGACAAAAGATAAAAAACATTGTTTCTATAGAAGATGCACAAGTAGCCTTTTGCAAAGGAAAATTAGAGTCTCCACCATTTTTACTCACTTTGAGAATATTTGGTAAAAACCTTCATAATTGTTTAGTAGATTCTGGAGCATCTACTAATGTGATGCCTTTGTCCATATGTCAAATTCTAGGGGTAACTCCGAAAATCTCTTTAAAGAAGGTCACTCAACTCGATAAAATGGAAGTAAATGTAGTCGAAGAGTTGACTAATATTCACATGCAATTAGCGTTAGATCCTAGGATTCAATATTATATAGACATTCAAGTTGTTGAGACACCTGATACTTATTGTATGTTATTGAGTAGAGATTGGTCCAAAACCTTGAATGGATATATGGCTACCGATTTCTCACATATGTGGCTACCATGGAAAGGAGTTCCTAACCAAATTAGAATTGAAAGGGAACCGTGCATGAAATACATGATCATAAATTATAATCAGAAAATTGAAGTTCTATATACTGATGTAGAACCAAGATTTTATAGAATACAAAGTTTAGAAGTCAAAATAGAGGATGCATTTACATGTGATGCTAGAAAACCTAATCAATTAAATCCTGGAACAAATGTTTTAATTGAATCAGATTGTGATTCTTCTAAAGAAGAAAATAGTCCTTATGATAAATTTCAGAAGAATATTGTTGTAGAAGCTCAGAAGAGCGATAAAATAAAAAATTCACTAAAAAGTTTGTTGTTATAGGATTGGCGTAGGTTACATAATGATGCACACTCAGAAAACAACTGTATGATGTGTCTGGAAATAATTTATAGAATTGAGAACTAGTATTGTCTAGAAAATGATAAGGTCAAAAGGTCTGAATCAAAAGTACATAAAGACAAGATCCGTGTTACACAAACTGGAAAGACTAATTCAACGACACCGAAGAATGGAAAATTACAAGATACAGATGGTCAAGCCTAGATTCTTAAATTCGATGGATCCAAATCAAAACAAGGGATTGGAATCAGAGTTGAACTCATCAACCTGCAAGGTAAATATTTTCTTGCTACATATCAATTACAATTTCAATGTACTAACAACGTGGCAAAATATGAAGCCCTTATACATGGTCTGATCCTCACAATCAAGAAGAAAGTCAGAATCCTCAAGGTGTTTGGTGATTCATAATTAGTAGCTAGACAAGTTCGAAAGCAATACATCTGTCATTACAAACGATTGTCTAATTATCAACACAGAGTATGGGATTTAATAGAATATTTTGATGCATTCAACATTACTCATATCCCAAGAAGATTTAATCAAAGAGCCAATGATTTGGCTATTGATGATAGTAATCTAGAACCTCTAGATGCCTCTAATTTGAAGAGATTCACAATCGAGCTGGTGTAGCTACCCTCGGTTCTTGATAATGTTACTAATTTACAGGTGTTCGAAGATGACCAACATATATTGGAATTCATCACTAATTATGGTATTTTTGAAACACAAATAATTGAAGAGATAGATTGCCCTGATGGAGAAATTTAAGATGAAGAATTAGCTCAAGCTATAGATAATAACATTTTGAAAGGAATAATTGAGTTAGAATGATTATTTGAACTTGATCAGATAGTCAGATAGAAATATTTTCCTCAAAGTGATGGAGGGAAATCTGAATTATACAATTTGCATACTAAAGAAGATCCTAAGAATGTACTAATAGGAAAGGTTTGTACTAAAGAAGAGAAAATAAATATTTCTCAGGCACTTAAAGATTATTGGAAGGTTATAGCTTGGACATATAAAGATTTGAAGACTTATGATACCTCCATCATTACTCATACAATATCGTTAAAGCCTGATGCAAAGCCTTTCTGGGAGAAATAAAAACTTGTAAATGCACTCTTAGAACCATTAATTTAAAAGGAAGTCCAAAAGATTTTATCAACTAAGATAATCTTTCCTATCAGACATTCTACTTGGGTGGAAATTTTGGTTCCCGTGAGAAAGAAGAATGGAGATATATGGATGTGTGTAGATTTCCAGAATCTCAACAAGGCATCTGAGAAAGATAATTATCCACTACCCTCACTAGAATAAATGCTATAAATAGTTAATGGTTCATAGACGATGTCATTTTTGGATGGATTCTTTGGATACAATCAAGTAATGGTAGCAAGGGAAGATCAGATGAAAACAACTTTCACCACGAAGTGGGGAACTTTTGCTTATAGAAGGATGCCATTCAGATTGATAAATGCTGGAGCTACATTCTAGAGAGCCATGGATTTTTATTTTTGCAAGTTGATAGGAAAATGCATTATTATCTACATGGATGACCTCACAGTATTTTCAAAAAATAGAAGAGATCATGTTCGAGATCTCATAGCAATATTATAGAAGTGTGAAACTTATGGAGTTTCATTAAATCCTAAAAAGTGTATTTTTGGGGTAACTGAAGGTAAGTTACTGGGACATATTATTTCTAAGCGAGGTATTTTGATAGACCCAGACAAAGTGAGTGAACTTCTCAAGCTATAATCCCCAGGAAGCAAGAAAGAATTGAAATCATATTTCGGTAAGATTAATTTTGTTCAAAAATTTATTACCGGATTCACCGAAATAGTGAAACCACTCAATGATATGTTAAAGAAAGATGCCAAGATAGAGTGGTAAAATGAAGATAAGATCGCCTTCGAGAGTATAAATACTACAATTACAGAAGCTCCGGTATTGGTAAGTCTGGATTAAGTTAAACCTTTTTATATTTACTCTTTTGCTTCTGGTCATACTTGTGCAATAGTACTAACATAGAAGGGCGAGAATAAAGAAGAGAAACCAATTGCTTTTATGAGTGCTCCATTCAAAGAAGTGGAGTTAAGATATACAGATGTTGAAAAAAAAGCCTTTGCTTTGGTCAAAGAAGTACACAAATTTGGAAATTACATCCTCCAGAGTATAGTCAAAGCTATTGTTCCAGATTTTCTAGTCAAGATGTTGTTAACACAAAGTGAGCTCGAAGAAAGAAGAGCCAAATGGGTTACCATCTTGTAGGAATTTGATCTAGAAATCATACCCATGAAATTGGTTTGGGGACAAGCTTTGGTCAGATCTATTGCATAAATAGATCCACAAATTAATTTGGATGTAAAGGACCAAGAAGACTGGTATTTGTAGAAGTTGAAAAAACCAACTTCACAGTCCCCAAGAATCACCTGCATGCAATCACCTATCACATGCAATAGATATCTAGAACAAAAGAAGATAATCTGTAAACCCTCAAGCAAGAATGTGCAAGCAAAAGCCAGAATATTGATTATTGAAATGTAATTGATTTACAAATGATACAAAAGTCTTTGAAAAGGAAAGCATGCAAAAAGGAAAGACATGCACAACCCTAAACCTAACTTGAGCAAAAAGATAGCTCAACTAGATAAATATTACTAAATGCAACCTAGGAAATAAAATATTGCCTAAGTAAACTTATGCAAAGTGTAATTAAATAATTAATTACACCAACAGTATTTAGATATATGGCATTACTTGGTTAGCCATACTTGCCCTGATCATATGCAAAGGAATCAAAGAAGAGCTCTTAAGATAAAATTGCAAATTTATATGATCAAAGGAGGAGCTTTATTCAAAAGAAACTATAAAGGAATCTATTTAAGATGCTTGAATAGAACATAAGCGAAAAAAGTGTTGCAAGAACTACACGATAAATTTGGAATAGCTCATGGAGCACCTTTACCCACTGTACACCTTATTTTGAGAGCCGGTTACTACTGGCCAATGATTTTCAAAGATACATATGAACATGTGAAACATTGCTATACATGTCAAACTGCATCAGACAAAGGAAGATTCTATGCTCAACCACTACAACTAGTGGTAGAAATGCGTCCCTTTTCACAATGGGGACTAGATTTTATCAGAACTATCAATCGTCCATCATCCGCAGGCCATAGATTTATATTAACTGCTAAAGATTACTACACTAGATGGACAGAAGCGTGTCCTAGTAAAAAATGCACTACAAAAGTAGTAATCAATTTTTTGGAAGAGAATCTCATTACCAGGTTTGGAGTACCATACACATTGCTCTACTCTCCAAGTCTCTAATGATAATAGAATCAGGTGTGAACTCCATAGATCTCCCATTGCCTCCATGTGTGATCTGATAGATAGAAAGAAGGTTGTTTATCAAGTGAGGAACAATAATAAAGAAATATTGAAAGCAGTGTTGTCCCCAAACTACGCCAGGACCCATTCCCTGCACACCTATGGGTATTGTTTCCCATCAAAATAGGAGACATAGTGCAAGGCTCAATGGAAGTGAACTTAGACTGTGAAGATGCCATATGATGAGATGCTCCTGAATCTAGAAGCCATCTCTCTGATCCAAGAACTGAAGTAGCACAAAGAGCATGTCATGCTGCTCTAAAGAAGAATAATGAGGAGAAGAAGATGATGCAAACATCCTAGAAGTCAAATCAATCTGATGTTTCAAGACGACATGCTTCAAAATTAACAATGTCCTCTCTTTGTAGCAATTATGTTCTCAGATGTCTCCCTCTTGCAATATGCATGAACCCTTCTCCTTCCTAGATGATTTCCTTGTGAAGAGGTACAACTCTGGAGGACTCCTTTCTGCTCATGAGGTTTGAATCCTTTTGTTTCTATTTCTTTGCCTTTGTGAAGCCTTCTCGGACTGGTTCCTAAGATGCAACAGTGCCCAAGATGATGAAGAAAAGTTTCATTGTGGTGTATAGCTAATCCTAGCTTTCTCTCGAGTGATAGATGAAGCAAAGTCATCAAGAGATGGCATAGTGAATCTTGTACCAAGAGTATCCCTAGTGGCATAAAAGGTAGATACAAAAATTGAATAATCTGGTCCAAGCTTAGAAATAATGAACAATATCAACTGAGAGTCTTCCTTCTGAACACCACACTGTGACAACTGTAATCTAAGAGACTTGAGTTTGGTGAAAAACTCCTGGATGCTGTCAAAATCCCTAGGATTCAAGTCAATAAGCTCATTCTCTAACTAAAATCCTGTCATAGTATCCTGCTTCCCAAACAAAGACTCTAAAGTAGTCCAGATCTCATTGGGTGTAGTGCAAGACTCAATATGAAAAAGAAGGTCAGATGAAAGAGATAGACATAAAGTACCATAAGATTCATCACACCTATTAAACCATTTTCTCTTTTTAGTAGCACCTGTAGGTTCAATTTTTGTACCCATGGTTACCCTGCACAACCCTTTGTGTTTCAAATGAATCTCCATTTGTTTTTTCCAACCAAAATAGTTGAATGGAGTAAGGGGTGCAATATTATGTGTATCCATGATAGAAAAAAACAATATATACTCTCAAATAAAAAAGAAATGCTCTTTGATCTAAAAAAATGGCTTGAAGGGCTCGTTTCCCAAGAAAATAACCAGGAAGCAAAAAGTTGAGATCAAGAATATTAGGATACCCTGGTAACATTCAGAAAAAACAGGTCTCATATCTATGTAGAGCACTGAACCATCTTTCCAACGCCTATTTGTTTTCGCAAAACGGAGCCAGGACGCAAAAGTTACAACTCCTAGAGTGAAAACAACAACTTCACACTTTGACAGGCGAAAAAGGCATCAAAACAGAAAAAATTTCAAAAAATAAAACCCTACCACTGGATAGAGCGTCAAAACCACCGGACGATATCTCATTTTCGCGGTGGCAATTCCGCTTGCAAAGTTACTAGAAACGGTAAAAAAGGCCTATAAAGCACTTTAACTCTGGGCCAGGTGCAAAAATCAGCACCTGGCTGGCCCCGGCCTAAGGCGAATGCCCGCATGAGCTGGAAAAACCACCGGAGTGAAACCGCGGCGGGTCGTGGTGTTGATCACATGTAGGTCGGAGTCGGTGGTCACACGCTTCGCTACTTTGTCTGGTTGTGGAAGGCGCCCTAGACATCACATCCCTGCACATTGCTTAGTAGACCTCGGGGGTTGAGTGGAGTGGATGGTGCAAAGGCGCTGACCGCAGTGGCTGGTACCGCCGCAAAGGGTCGCTAGGGCGGGTGGTGTGGGCGGCACCCGCCTTCAAACCGGCTACACAAAGTTTTATTAATTGATTTTATTAATTTTTTTTATTTTTTGAAAAATCTCAATTATGAATCATGCCCTAGGGCCTTTACAGCCTGGGCAATTTTTTTCCTTCCTCATTCAACTGCGAACCAAAATGGACAAATTTATATGAAAATAGAGGTTTTTGGCTGCCAGGGTGACTCAATGGCGGACGCCTATTTTTCCAAAAATGCGAAAAAATAAGCGACCCCCAACCAATAAAAAATCGGCCGGGCTTGAAACCCTTGCACAAAAAAAATGTTGTGAGAGAATATCTTCAAATCATGAATATGTAGCCACAGGTCTGGAGCTCTGATACCATGTAGAAGTTGAAAAACCAACTTCACAGTCCCCAAGAATCACCTGCATGCAATCACCTATCACGTGCAACAGATATCCAGAACAAAAGAAGATGTTCTATAAACCCTCAAGCAAGAATGTGCAAGCAAAAACTAGAATATTGATTATTGAAATGTAATTGATTTACAAATGATACAAAATCCTTTAAAAATGAAAGCATGCAAAAAGGCAAGACATGCACAACCCTAAACCTAACTTGAGCAAAAAGATAGCTCAACTAGATAAAGATTACTAAATGCAACCTAGGAAATAAAATATTGCCTAAGTAAACTTATGCAAAGTGTAATTAAATAATTAATTACACCAACAATATTTAGATATATGAAATTACTTGGTCAGCCATACTTGCCCCGATCATATGGAAAGGAATCAAAGAAGAGCTCTTAAGATAAAATTGAAAATTTATATGATCAAAGGAGGAGCTCTATTCAAAAGAAACCATAAAGGAATCTATTTAAGATGCTTGAATAGAACAGAAGCAAACAAAGTGTTGCAAGAACTACATGATAAATTTGGAATAGCTCATGGAGAACCTTTAGCCACTGCACACCTTATTTTGAGAGCTGGTTACTACTAGCCAATGATTTTCAAAGATACATACGAACATGTGAAACACTGCTATACATGTCAAACTGCATCAGACAAAGGAAAATTCAATGCTCAACCACTACAACCAGTGGTAGAAATGTGTCCCATTTCACAATGGGGACTGGATTTTATCAAAACTATCAATCCTCCATCATCCACAAGCCATAGATTTATATTAACTGCTAAAGATTACTACACTAGATGGACAGAAGCGTGTCCTAGCAAACAATGCACTACAAAAGTAGTAATCATTTTTTTGGAAGAGAATCTCATTACCAGGTTTGGAGTACCATACACACTGGTATGTGATAATGGCCCTGCCTTTTATTCATTAAAATTTTCTAATTGGGCATTTGAATATGGTATAACGTTAAAATTCTCATCTAACCGCAGGGAAATGGATTAGCTGAATCATCAAATAAAAATCTGTTAGATATAATTAAAAAATTGATTGAAAAGAATCCTAGGGAGTGGAATTCTTTGCTAAAATTATCCCTTTGGGTAGACCACACTAGGATAAAAGATGCGTTATTGAATTCTCCTTATCATTTAGTCTATGGGGTAGATCCTATACTACCAATAAATTTGAAAATCCCTACTTGGTAGTTTGCACAGGAATATATTGGATTGGATGACCAAACCAAATCTCAGTTATTACAATTAATGCATTTGGATGAAAAACGTACTCGAGCTATAAATCATTTTGCTAGGCATCAATCCGTGCTAAAAAGATGGTTTGATAAAAGGGCTAGATTAAATACTTTTAAAATAGCTGACTTGGTCCTATATTGGGATAAAGCCCATGAACGAAAAAGTGAGCATGGTAAGTTTGATAAGTTGTGGACAAGCCCATATCAAATTTCTGAAATCTTGGGTGATAGCACTTATAGGTTGAAGTCTTTGACTGGTGAAGATATCCCATTGCCTATCAATGGAAAGGTCCTAAAGCATTATTTCTAGTCGTAGGTAAGTAGTTTTTTGTAGATAGTTTTTTGTAAATAGTTTTTGTAAATAGTTTTGTAAATAGTTTTTTTTAGGTTAGTTTTTCTCTGTTGTTTTGTAAATAATAGCTTGTTGCTTTTTTTTCCTTTTTTGGGTGTCACATTGTTGGATTTTACAATGATTGGCAACCTTTGAAGGTGAACAGGTTAATAGAACATCAATTCTAGAAATTTGATCTGTGTTCTGACTTGAAATAGTCCTTTATTTATAGATTGTTTGAGAATTGTTCCATTCTTCATACTCGATTTAGCCTGTATCATTTAGTTGATGTTGAGCTACAAACACACACATTTAAATCATTCTACTAAAATTTTGGATAGTAGTTATTTGCATTGGCTAAAAAATCAAAAAACTACCTTTACTACCACTGTAATTCCCAATCTAATAGCAAGCTTCATTGCCTGCAAGTTGAAAAATGAGCAATCATTGAAATATCAAAAATAAAATGAGTGATTATTGCAATATCTATAAAAAATGAAAGAAATCAACTTTTATTCTATCCAACATTCCCTACTGTGGCTATAAACAATCGGGATTGGCAGAAGCTATGTTTGGGGAACTACAGAATCTTGCCTGGCTATGGATGATTGATAGGCAGCAAGGCTCTATCCCTAGTTGGCTTAAAAGGAATTGTCAAATTATGTAGGTTAATGAAAATAATTGCTATTTCTAAGTTTACTATTGTGGAAATAACCAATTGCACACACATGATTAAGTTGCTAGCCGAAGTGAAATTTCAATGTCGGAATAAGTATCCAATGATTTATAATTAGAAGACTTAAAAAAAAGTTGGTACACTGATGTTAGATCCAGAATTGACTTTCTATTATTTTGTTTAGTTTTGTTGGTTGCTAGTTGTTGTTTGGTCTCACAACACGCCTCATTTTCCCCTTTGGAAAAATGTGGACCCCTTTTTTTTCCTGTTCCCTTTCGCTTTCATTTTCTTTGGCGTCATTCTACAGCTTGGTCGGTTGCTGGTCTCATTTTCAATTTTGCTTGATCCTTGTTTTATCTTATTTCTTTCCCAGATTCAGTGTTTTGGTCTTGTTATGAAGTTTAATATATTACCAGAAACTAGAATCCCAGAGTTGTGCGATTGCATTAAAGTGAATTGTATCTTTAGTTGGTCCTAGCCCTGCCTAGTAAGTCATCGACCGAAAGTGTCAATCTTAGTGATATCATTTTTCTTGTATCAGAGTCCAGTAGTTTTATTTCAGTCCTTTTATTCGGAACTCAGAAACCAGAGAGTCTATTTTGAAATGTTGTAATCTCTCTTGAACCCGATTCCTAGTCTTTCCTTTTGTTCTTGTTTTCTTTGAAGCTTGGAGGTAAGTGCCCCAAATCTTGGTATTTCTCCTAAAAGTTGATACTGGAGGTTTTAATTCTGGTGATCACAAATTGATCACGTATCTTTAATGGATTATGCCTTGCAAAAGATCAGAGTGATACCATAGTTCCATGTATGATCATCGCACTGTCTTTCTCCTCTAGTAGCGAGACTGCACAAAATCTAGGTGTTTGTAATTTGAACCCTAATTTGTAATGATTGCACCTTTATTCAAGAAATTAATGCATTATAATAGGTAATTAATGAAGGTGGAAAACTACTCATGTACTTGGCACCACCTTAAGCATGCAGTTGCTTTTGTAACACTCCACTTTGTGTCATGCTACAAATTTGCAAAGGACATTGAAAGAACAAAATAATACTGGCATGCAAGGAAAGGTAAATTTCAAGAAATTGAGAACACAACTACCAAGGGTTTTGGAGTTCCATTATGAAAATATTGTCCTTATCAACTAGAACCGGGTATGTTTCAGATAACTGATATTCTGTTAATTATTGTCATCCATGAAAATATTGAAAGATGGTATTTCCCTTTAGAAATTGAAATGTTGATTATTCTTTGATTTTGAATTTATCCAAAAGGTGAATTGAAAGTTTTATAAATTGTAAAAAAAATTGGTTAAATTTAAGCCTAACTCGCACACAAGACACACATTTGAAAATGTAGAACACACCAACGAAAATGAGTACTTCTGACACAAGGGCAACATATGAATTTAAATATTGCAGTTCACAAGCCATACCGATCAATGTGGTAGTTATAGATACTCATATGGGGTGGTCTTTTGATGTTGAAATTCACACTCAGATATGGCAAGAAAATGCTTCTTAGTGTGTTGGAAATGTTATAGCAAATGGGTTACTTTTAGCAGGAGGGTTTCCACCAGCAATGGAGGACCCTGAATTGGTTATGCAATGCATGGATTATTATAACCTAGATAAAAGAGTTGTTGAAAAAGAAGGGGGAATCTATGCAGACCACTCACAGAAAGGAATTACATACACATTTGGGCTTCCTTTTTTCACCTAGATGTATAATGTCAATATGAAGGCAAAGGCCACAACATATCAAAATGTTGAAGCCCACAATAGAGAAATGATGAGTACCCAATGGTGCCAAGAGCTGATTACACCACATACCAAAGTAATTAAAAGGTCTACATGTTCAACCAAGATATTCAAGATATTAAAACTCTGCTAAGCAAGATGGTTGGTTTACGAGATGCCAGGTAAATTTGAACCCTGGATGTTTGTAATAATATCCAAACTGATGGAAAATACTATGCAAATGTATTGGGGAAAGCTTATTAGTGACAAATTATATGAATGGATAACAACATTTCCCAAAACCAAGTATTTTTATATGTCTTCGTATGTGATTTATTCCTGCACCATGAGGGCAAGAAAACAAAGGTTGAAAAAGATTGGTACTATGGGAAAGGAAGTTAGAAACAATTTGATATATGCTCATTTACCTCAGATCACTATCCATGGATGCAAAGAGAATTACAAGAGAGTTAACGATGTGTTCTCCATGAAGCTGGACAAAATGATGGAAGGTGATAAAGCCAAAAGATTGTCCTTGTAGGCACAAAGTGTCATTAGACCAATGGGAGGTTGGTATGTTTAGTTCCCCACTTACTCCTACATTAGGATGGAAGGGTTTGATGGACATCCTTTCATCCTTCCCAGGTATCCAACAGACAAAATTGTTTTATTACAATTGGTGAGACAGTTAAAACCATTTTAGGCTCTTTATAACAAGGCTCACAAGAAGGCCTCTTTTAGATTTCCTATTGTGATAGGGAACTATAAGTGCAATGCAATCAGGGTGTCTGACTTGTGTGAAGAAGAACTAAGAACATATAATTTTAAAAAATTTCCACTTGAAAGAATGTATTATGACCCCGAAGGGAATATTGCCAAGGCCATAGCTGGTTACCATGCTCATGTCCAACACCTAGAATATTATTGGATTAATTGTGAAGATGAACACAAAGTAAGAATAAGAAAGTATGAAAGATTGTCTTTAAAATCTACTCAAATTCTTATGCTTGATGACATTCCAGATTAGTTGGAAGTAGATGATGGAGAAGTGTTGAATAAAGATTATAATGGAGATAGAGTGTATTATGAACCCATCCCAGACCCAAATTATGAGGGTGAAGAAATGACATCAATTGATGAGTTCTCTGCACCAGTTTTGTTACACACTCAACACTGGATAAATGATTTTTGTAAAGCTTTAAGAGAAAGAGGAATTGAACCCACATTCTCAGAAGATAAAAGAAGAAAACTAAGAAATAAAACAAAATTTGAGAGTGGGGAACCTACTAGGAAGAAAAGGAAAACTAGTAAGGTGGCTCCTGGTATAAGGATTGAAGAGAGAACCCCTGAAGCTTCAAAACAAGAAGTTCCAGTAAAGCCATTTGATAAGAAAAAAGATGTAGAATCAAGCAAAGATAAATCAAAATAAATACCTAAAATGCATCTTCCTCTACAACAAAACCAAAGATTAAACTGGTTATTGATGAAGAAGTAGGAGTAACAAAAAATGTTGGCACACAGACCAGGTCTGCATCTCAAAGGGCTGATCCACTATTTACTTCTCCTCCCTCTGTTAACATGGCTAGTATGAAACAAGAACTAGGAGGAACTCCTGTGGTTTTGAATGAAATTTCTGAGACAAATGAATCCAGAATTAAAGAACAAATGGACAAATGGGGTGCCATGTGGGAGAAGGTAAAAGAAAAGAATTTTAAAGATAAACCCATGGTGCAACCAATGATAGAAGAAATTTTGGATACAAGGTTCACTCCTATAAATGTTGAAGAAGAATAATTTATACAAGGAACACTCACCTCAGAAGCGGGGAACCCTGATATCCTTGAGATGCAAACAGGGGAGACTGTAGAGCAGGATCCTATTGATGAAATGATTATTGAAGATACTTTTGATTCCCAACCTTCACTTGGGATGTTCCAAATGATAATGAATAGTCGCAAGTCTTTGAAGAATCAGAAAAGGACCGGGTTGAAGTTGAGATTGAGAAAGTCGAAGCTACACAGGTTTTAGGTGATGGAGTTGGAAATGAGGAAAATCCTGGTGTAACAAAGAATAAAGAAAGTAACTTCTAGGAAACTGAGGTTGAACATCTGGATAGACAGGAAAATGTAAGTCTTCAAATAGAGGAGACAGTGCCAAATCCTAGTAATCCTGAATCTATGCCAGAAATTGTTGAGGAAATTCCTATTTCGGAGGATGTGCAAGTAAAATCATCATCAACACAATTTAATATGTTTGTTTATTGTCTTTGCAAGCTAGCATTTTGGACTCACCACAACATATAATCCTATATTGGTGAAATTTGGAATAAAAAGAATTCTTTGTAGCACCAAATGTCTTTAATTTTCCAATTTAATCTATCACTAACACTTGTAATCCTTCCAGGTGGTTGATATATTTGAGGAAACAAAACAAAACAAAATAAGGGCAAGTAGATTGAGAAGGATAATTTACGAGACGTAAAGCTTCTACATAAAATGTAGGTGATTCTAGCTGTGATAGCTTGAATTGCAAGTGTACTGGTTAGTTAAATTTCTAAAATTTATTTTGCATTGAAAATTTATGATATTTATAGATGAGATGCTTACTATGGCGAATGCAAAGAATTTCTAGTTTTTTTTTTTTTTTTAAATGTTACATTACAGGCCTATTATATCCCAGTACCCTTACATGAAGGATAAGTCATTGTGTGATTATTACATGGGAAATGCTCAAAATAGTAGTGAAGATGATACTGCATCCTTTTAATTATTCCTTTTCACAAAAACACATAAAGAGCTCTACATTTCAAATGAAAACCTTTTATGCAAGGAAAAACCTTAATTTTCTTGTCAATGAAAACCCATTTTCTTAATGAACATGGCAGATTTATATACCTACTAGGTAGCCGCTACACCTGTCGAATGCGTTTAGGTAGTGTAGACTCTTGGCTCTTGTTCGGCCTCAATGAAAACCCATATTCCCATATTCCCAAACAATAGCCGTTCAATTCTTCACTGTGAAATTTGAAAACCCTCAAAACAAAAAAACATAAACAACTATGCATTTGAAATGATAACCCTACACACAAATAAAACATTTTATTTTGCTATTAATGAAAACCCATTTTCTTTAACCAATAGTCGTTCAATGCTTCACAAAAAACCCATTTCATCATCATCCAATGCTTCACAGAAACCCATTTAACAATCGTGCTTCACAATTCCTACAAAATGGAAAAATGGCATATACAATGGCAAATATACATACCTGTTGGATAGCTACCATGCTTGTCGAATGTGTTGCTCTTATTTAGCCTCCATTCCACTGCCCACGCTCCCCAACAAAATGTAAAATGAAATGTCACAAATGGTGATGTTTAGCTCTCTAGACGTGGAAAACATGTAGAAAAAACACACCTATGTACATAAAAAAATTAAAAGTTTTTACTCTAGTTTGACCGCCTACAATTCCATTCTATCACCCGCGCATCCTGTTGATGGTGTTTTATGCATAGCAACAACTCAGATAGAAAATGATATTCTATCTCTCTTGAAAGATAATCTTCAACAATAAATTGTTGAAAATCACCCCAAGGTCTCTCAGGTGTCAGGTCTTGACAATGCATAAACAACTCAGATAATATGTGAAATGCTAGTAATCACAATCGGACCTTACTACAAGCAAACTGTATCTTTCCAATTTATCAAATTTTTCAATATGATGGTCTTAAATCCTAAATCTAACTAGATAATAAAGAAACATCAAAAGATGAGGGTGTAAGAGATATAACGAAATCTAAACTATTTCTAAGATGAACAATGAAAATGACAAATACCTGAAACGGACAAATCTCAAATAACAAATTCTTGTTTAACCCACAATGCAATGTCACAAGAAAGGTGCAATCTTCTAAGGCATACAGATTTTCAAATCATAGAAATTCATCCACAATCGAACTAAGCACAAATAAATGTATGGTCCAGGTTGACTTCACCATCCTACTACAATCAGATAGTTACTCGGAGTATAGACCAGAGATTGCTACAAACATTCCAAGCATGAAATCATGAACATTATTCACCAAACTAATCTAATTCTAAATTTAAACTTAATCCAATATCTTCAAGAAATTTCAAAAGATGGAACAACAAGAACCATGAAAGATAAACTAACACAAAAGAATTCACCAGAGAAACCACAATGCTTCCAATTGTATTAGGTCACCAAGATGTAGCAACAATTCCACTGTTCTGTGTTACAACACTTGCTCGAGAGAACTAACTACTACTTCCACTACAAAATTCTCTAGCTCTTCTCCTCAATCTAGCTTGTCTAATTTCTATTATCTATTAGACCCTTACAAATGAGGGAGGAACGCCAATTTAAAGAAGATCCAAAACATGTCGGCCCAGCCAGACATTTACAAAATAAAATAGCCAAAACAAGTCAGCCTCAGGAAATTCAAAATAAGGCACACATTAAATGCCGGTACATCATCAAGGTCGGCCACAACACATTCTTCAATGCAACTCGGATCAATACATGCCCTATAATAATAGGGAAGCACAAATCACAAAGTGGCATGGTATTAACTACCGCCTCCCTTATCTTTATTCTGATCCAGCGATTCCTGAACTTTCAAAAGCGCCTTATCCAACTCAGCATCATATGGCAAGGGTACGATTCTGAGCCGACATTCAATTGAGTCAATCTCTTCCCTCGACTGCTTACCCGTTTTATCCCAATCACCCTTGTACGCAAGGTACTTATCCATCACAGCCAGATAAGTAGCTGCATCATCTAATTGGTGTCCTGTCACAGAATCCTCAATATCAGGGGCATAGACATCATGCCACCATTCCTTCAATTGTTCGAAACTCAAGTACTTAGGGGTGATCTTCCTCCTGCCAGTCATTATCTCAAAAAGGTTATGCATCCATCATAAGCATTAGTTAAATTACCATCAATTTGCTTCCTTTGTTTGTAGATCTTCCTGATGATCTTCTGCCGGATTTGCAGGGCTTCAAACCACTCCCAAGGCTCATTAACCCTGGATGAAAAGAGAATTCCATCAACCACCAGCTGATCCTTACTATACTCCATGATTGTCTTGGTTTTCTGCAGTAAGAGATCAGTGTCCTCCTTATCTTGAGATAAAACATGATCTAGCCAATCCTTATCCCTGTTTGCATCCTTTCTAGTTGAAAGGTCTCTTTTATTGCATCATCTCCCTTAGCTTGTACTTCCTGCAACCAATTCATTGTAGCCTGAGTGGAAGCTTTCATCTTTTCTAACTCAAAGATGGTCTCCTTCGGCTAGAAACCAGCAGCAACAGAAGAGGATGGGTGAAAAGATTGTAAGGGCCTCATCAAATCTTCCAGACATTTCCTAAGCCTTTCATTCTCTTTCTTTTGTTCATGTTTAGACTGTGTCTCCTTCCTCAATCTCCCAATGATCACTGCACTGGACCCCTCATACTCTTCAATATATTGCTCCATAGAAGTGGGCCCAAGATTGATGGTCTGTACATCATAATCCTCCCAAGTGATCTCATCTCTACTTTTACCTGCAGCAGGGGTGGCAATGTGAATAACTCTATTACTAGCTAGCTTCATCCCTTTCGATCCTGGAAACCACCTTGGCTATCTTCTTTCTTTTACCCTTTCCAATCTTGGCAAACATTTCATCCCAGTTGAGAGGAGTGTCCTCAACAATGATCTGTTTCCTTTTGATTTCCTTGTCTATCCAATCCAGAACAGCAGGATCCACCCGGGTTTCACCTTCCTTAACCTCTTCATGCTGATCTACTGTCTCATCCTCTTCCTTTTCTGAAGATTGATCACCTTTTTTTCCCAATTTCGGCTCCTCTTCATGCAAGGGTGATGGAGTCTTAATAGGAACATCCTCCTTCTCAGGAGATCTACTATTTTTACTACTTGCAGGAGAATTTTCATATTGTACCAACGGAAAATGATGCATTTCCACATCTCCTACCTCAAACTCAGTAGCTGCACTATGAAGTTCCCCGTCCTTAAATGGTTCCACCTCCTCACTAGTCTTGTGCTCTTCATGAATCATCTGCTCGGGTATGCCCAATGAAGGAGAGGTATCTTTCTATTATTCCACAGTGGATGCCATTGGAAGGGGATCCGCCTTTTGCATATTCTCCTTGGGATATGGAGGTCTTGACCTTCTTGAATAAACCCGAGGTTTTTCTCTTGAGCTCTCCACATCAACCATAGGAGGGTATGCCTTATCCCTAGAAGTTTCCTGAGCCTTCTTCTTAGAGGCCCTGGTTATCCTTGTCCTTTTTGGCTCTAGAGGAGTGTCTTCCTTTTCTTCCTTCTCAAGTTCTTCTTCTATAGACTTACCTATTTTCAAAGTATGACTCCTCTTCTTTCCCTTGGGTTTTCTTTTCTTTTCAGGTTCACCCTCCTTAGGGCCTCTGATTTTAATCTTAAAAGGTGAGTTTACCTTGGTTTTACCTTTAGAATCATCCTCACCTGATTCCTCTGAGGTAGAAAGAGCATTCAGATTTCCCATCAAATTGAAAGTGCAAGGTACCTACTCACTCTCCAATTCCCATACTTTATGTTTTAGCCATGACTTGGTAGATTTCACAATAGGAGCCATTAGCTCCTCCAACTTAGTTATCTCACTTTCTGACTAGTTTATCTCTCCAAAGGGTCTATCCTTGACTGGTTCATATGCATGATCCTAGACTAGATTCCCGTCATCCTCCAACTGATCAGGAATCAACTTGACATTGTACATCCTGATTACATCAACTGGAATCCTAGAATACCTTTTCTTTCTCACCTCAAATTCATCCTTGTTGTTCGCCCAGTAGTCTTCTAGATCATCCTTGTGGTGATAATCTTTAGTAGCCTTCTTTTGTGCTTCGCCAGTGATGTCAAAACCTGCCCTCTTAGAATGGAAAGAGAAGCCAAAAGTACTCAACTCTTCCCCTGATGCATAAGCCGAGTTGATTGAAGGGCAGACTTCACCTGTACCAATTCTCAAGGGAAAATCTCCACCAAACCCTATCTTATGTTTCTCATTTTTAACAACAACATCAAAATAACATATCTGTTGGGTAACCTCCAAGAGTACGATGTGGTCAATGGGATATCTTGGCAGTCTGTATGGAGAAGTCAGGCATCCATCAATCCTGATATAGGAGAAGGTGGGGAATTGTATAAACTAGGCTCCATGTCTTTTAATTAGTTCCTTGGCTCCATCAGAAATTCTCACATGCTCAGCATTCTGAAGCAACCTAGTAGTAGTAGAACACATCAGCCTTTGAATGGGCCTCCTGAAGGCGCGGTGCCCCAAAACTGGGAGGCACAGATTCTGGGCCTGAAGTAAGCCCATCAGAATCCCTCCAACCCCTCCACAGGAGGAAATTCCAAGTGGTAGCACAGAGGTCGTGGACCCGCAGCACTCTCTGCACCAACGGGGTACTGATTCATAATAATCCTGCCCGAAGGGGAAGCGGAAGTCCTGTCGAAGAACAATCAACCATCCGCATCCCAATAAGCCCGCAGCGCCGGTGAAGCGGGGATGGTATCCCACAGGCCAAAACTGAATCCACGGGTGCAGCGTTTGAAGTTTTGATTTCCAGCCTCTGCTCGTGAGCGAACGGCAAACGGCCCAGCCTGGGGTCGCGCACGGTGAAATCCGCAAAAGGCGTGGGGGTGCCTCAGTGGTGCTGTGCAAGCAGTGGAATTAATAGTCCTCAGGATTTTCCAATACTCTCCCATCAAGACTAATGATCCTCTGCATACCAAGGTCATAGTGCCAGGAAGATTCCAATATTAATGCATAGCATTGAACTGCAGGAGGAAATCCTACCACATGAGCCATTCCGGATTTCACCATCCCCTTTGTCAAAACCGATAGATCCTTCCGAGCCATCCTTCCTTTGAACTCCTCATATATCCAAGCCCCAACATTTGTATCAAAGACCTCTGACCAAATTGAAACCAACTTACTATCCGGCAACTGGTTCTTCATATCCAACTTTATCCTTTCCGTATCTGTAATTGAAGATCCTTCTGTATCTCCTTTGGACTTTCCTGCTGTTGTCTTACTCAATTCAGCTTGCATTCATAGAAGAGCCTCATGAAAATCCAATTATCATCCATATTTCAATCAAAAGGTTAGTCTCAAAACCCAATGAAATCACTTAAAATAAATCATTAAACATCAAACTAGAAAATCTAGGAAAATAGGGTAATCTGGGAAAATCCAGTTGGGGCAGAATTTCGGAGAAATCCGACCCAGACGGACTCTCGTAGTGAAGACATCATTTCATCAAATAAATCATCAATACGGAAAAAAGAGATGCATGATTATCATAAGATTCATCCATTAAGCAACAAGAAATCATCATCCAACATTTATTTCCTTAATTCAATCTCGAAAACTGAAATCAAGTGAAACCAGATAGAAAATTGGAAAAATATGGATGGGATAGATTTCCGCGGGTAGTCTAAAATTTTGAGAATTCTCCATACTTCAGGGAAATGGAAAAAGTGGGGAAAATCCAGATGCGCAGAAATTCCACAGACACCTTGGAAACCCGACGACCGTTCTACACGCAGAAAATTCATGGAGTGATCATACAAAGCCTCCTATCTGAATCTAATGAACACGAAATCAATCCCAATAAGCCAAACTTCGACCATGGTTGAATTCAAACTCCTAAGATTCTCAATTGATTGATCCTCGTGATGAAATAACGATGCCCTAAATTCGACAGCCAAACTTTCGCCATGAAAGCTAGGGCAAGCTCAAAATTTTCAGACATTATCCCTCAAAATGATTAAACTAGGGCACACCAGGGTCAAATGTTACGAGCAAGGTCGAGCTAGACATAGGGCGCGAGGATCACAATGACTCCACCAAACTTAACAACCCCGAGCAGACATATCGAAACCCTACCTTCACAAATTAAACTAGATTACGCACAAACAAGGCACGACCTCAAAAGAATGCCCAGGCACACCTGTACACCCGAAATTTGATTGACAAAATGAAAGGATGCATAGTGCAGGCATTGAAAACCCATGGAAAGGTGAACCAAACCCCAAGTCGATAAATATGTAATCACAAAAAAAAAATGAGCAAGGGCCAACCCGTATAATCATCAACGAACTTTAAAGATTCAACCACGAAGCACAAAACAAGGGGAGAGGTCAATGATGACTTACCATGAATCAAATCCAATCAAACCCCGAGCCTAAGGAAATCAGTGCGAACCAAGGTGCCCTAGCGGTGATAAATCAACACGAACGCCCAAGGAATCCACACGCGAGCAGACCAAATCCAACAACCAAAGCTCAAAATGAACAAACTCAAGTGCAAGATAAAATAGAAAATGAACAATGAAATGAGGAAGAGTGCCAAAAGACCTTAAATTCACCCACATTTGTGCTAGAGAGGAGGTACTCTAAGCATTAATGGCTGACAAGACGTATCGAGAAAATCCAGAAACCCGAGGTCGAAACAAAATTTTGGGAAAATCCGAGTCAATCGGATAATCCTGGTGGGCATTAATTTCACGGATGGCGCACCCCCTGGGACTATGAAGGAATCCGGGAAAATCCGCATGAGCTGGAAAATCCCAGATTTGACCAAAAACCCAAACTTCAGTAAAACACAAGTTCCATTGATTCAATCTTCAGGGTAAGACCAAGATAAGTAAGACCAACATCCCGAGACCTCGAAAGGAAAAATCCAATAAAAACCAAAGGTCAAAGAGACATCATAAATCAGAAATCAGAAGGTCCCTACTCCAAGTGGGGCGTGCGTGCAAAACTGCACAACAAATAGCGACTCCACTGGGGAAATGTTGCAAAGCATTTCGATGACAAACTGGAGTCAAGAACCCAGAACTCATCGTTTCAACTCATCCATCCGGTCACTACCTATGGTTAAACCATAGAACCCACAAGTCATCAAAACTTTTCCTACACTAGGGTCGAATTGTGTGCACATGCATTCATTACCCCCCTTAGCTGCAAAAGAAACCAAACTTGGTCTGAACAAGCTACATAATGATTCATACTCTAAAAGCAACCTGGATAGAGCCTTGCTGCCATTCAGGCATCCATAGCCACAATGAGGTTGTCGCTGTGATTCACTTGAACATAGCTCTACTGCCAGCTAGGTGTCCATAGCCCCGGTAGAGATATTCAGATCCCCCTGATGAGTTGAATTCAGTCTTTTAATTTTCAATAGTGTCTCTTTCCTTTTCTGATCTTCTCTTTTCTTTTTTTTTTACTTCAACCTATGAACAATGAATTTCACACTCAGGGATGAGAACCACAGTGGCACTAGAGCAGAAAAAGGATTTTTCACCTATGCAAACTTCATAAGGACCTTCTGCAACTTCAGGTATCTTTAATATTCAAAAATGTGAGACCCTAATGTATTCCTGTTCAATCTAACTAGAGGACTCTTCACCTTAAACACAAGGATATGTGACATTGGGTAGAGAATTCATACTATGATATTCTGAAAAGATGATTAAAGTTTGTAAAGGAAATACTAAGAACACCATGCCTACTTTGTCACCACTGTCATACAAATGCAACAGGAGATCCCAGAAAGAGAAGTAACCAAGAGCAAGAGCAGCACAAACCAAAGCAAAACAGGCCAAAGCAAAGCAAGAAAAACCTAAAAAGAAAAAAAAAATCTATTCTAACAAAGTAGACAACAAAAGGAAAACCAATACCAAAGAAAAACAACAAAAGCAACCTAAACTAACTATATATACAAAATAGAGAGCTGAAAATAGCTCGGATTGGAGGCCACGCCGGCCACCGCCTATTAACAGTAAAGGTATCTTCCCTCATGAGTCTTTCGACTTTAGGCATTATCTCCAAGTATTTTAGCAATCTGATATGGGCCAAGCCATAGTTTATCAAACTTCCCATGGTTCCCTTTTTGATCATGAGGTTTATCCCAGTACAGGACAAGGTCAGAAATCCTGAAGGCTTTGACTTTAGCCCTCCTATCAAACCACCTCTTAACTACCCCCTCGATACCTAAGTGCCTCAAGGGCATTGTTCCCCTTTTTCTCAAGGTTCAAGAGTTCACACCTAGCCTCTTCTATCCCCTCATCATAAGACTCATTAATAAACCGCAAGGTTGATCTTTGAGTTGAATAGGGAATACTAGCTCCAGACCATATACTATGTGATAAGGAGATGTTTCGATGGATGACTTAAGCCTTGTACGATCTGCCCAAAGGGCAAACCGAAGCTAGGTGTACTAGTCTTTTGGGTTCCTCTCCAATATCCTACGGATAACAATCAATAAGTTCTTATTGGAGGATTCTCACAGCCATTACCCTATAGGGTAGTAATTAGATCTAACTTTATAATAACAATGCCATGATCAAAAGTCCATTGTAATTTTAAAGATGCAAAAGCAGACCATTATCACGCATAATAAATCGTACGAACATCCAAATCACATTAATAATAGCAAATTCTAGAAAATCAATTCAATTTAGATGTACATTGCCTACAAAAGCCTCAATCCATCTTGTGAAATAATCAAGAATGGTTAGAATATACCGCGGTCCCCGCAGAAGATGGTGGGTTGATAGGGCCTATGAAGTCCATACCCCACTGAGCAAAAGGCCTTACCTTAGTAACCGGTTGAAGTGGAAGTGTTGCATACCTTTCCCTCATTGCTACAGTCTGGCAAGTGTGACAGGTCCTGACATGATGGTGAACGTCTTTGAACAACGTGGGCCAATAATACCCAGCCCTCAAGATCTGATTTCTTGTGGCAATAGCAGAACCATGGCCAGTGCCATACTTTTCATGAAATTCATTCATCACCCTTTCAGCTTCCTATTTCCCGAGACACCTCAGATAAATGCCTTCATGATTTTTCTTGTATAGAACAGCTCCCTTTAGCATAAAACTATCGCTCTTCAGCCGTAGAGCTCTCCTCTGAACAGCATTAAGATGACCTGGAGATCGTTGGTTCAGCAAGTAATAAACTATGTCATCATACCAGCCACCTGGGGAAACCTCCTCAAGATTGTAATTCTGAACTGTCAGTTCAGGTCCCATTTCAGCCATAGTCTGAGTAAGTCCCTGCCCTCTTACCAACTTCATGGGTTGGATCTCAATGTCATATTCTTGTAGCATTGTTACCCATTTAGCTTTACACTCACCCAACTCATTCTGCATCAACAGTAACTTAACTGTAGGATCTCGGACAATTGCATAAACCTTATTCCTAAGGATATAATGTCTGAATTTCTTCACTGCTCTAACCAGGGTGTATGCCTGCTTTTCTACACTCAGATATTTCAACTCGACGTCTTTTAATGGCGCACTCATAAAAGCAATAGGATGCTCATTTCCCTCATTAGACTTCTGAGTCAACATCCCCGCACATGAATGGTCTGAAGCAAAGGAATAGATGTAAAAGGGCTTACTGTAATCGGGACTTACCACTGAGCATCGCCAGCTTCGGTTTTAATTTCTACAAATGCCTCTCTTTGCTTTTGTAGTCCATCTAACTTCTACCGTCCCCTGCCTCAACATTGCATTCAATGGTTTAACAATTTTAGCAAATCCAGTAATGAATTTCTTGATGAAGTTAATCTTGCCAAACAAAGACTTCATCTCTTTTTTGCTAGAAGGTGGCTGAATCTTCAGTATGGCCTCCACTCTTTTTGGATCAATAGCAATTCCTTTTTTCAGATATATGACGTGGTCCCAAGAATTTCCTTCACACCCAAAATGCACTTTTAGATTCAGGATATGCGACCGAATTCTCTGCACCTTTGAAACACTTTTCACAAGTCAAAGATGTGGTCCCCTCTATTTTTTGAAAAGACAGTTAAGTCATCCATATAAATAATGATGCATTTTCCTATGATATCTTTGAAGGAAATATCCATGGCCCTTTGAAATGTGGTCCCGACATTAATAAGACCAAAAGGAATCCTCCTCAGAACAAATGTACCCCATTACCCGGTTGTACCTCAATAACCATCCGTAGCGACATCATCATCTAAGAACCATAACCAGCTGAGTACTTCATCCAAAGGAAGGGACCGATAACCATCCTCTAGGGGACAATCAAGCAGATTTCCGAACCAATGCAAATTTCCGATTTCCATTCTCTTTTGGCTAAACCAGGTTCGGCCACCCGTTGAATTCCCAATCGAAATATACTCCGCATTTAATTTTTGAACTCTTTCTATATAAGTAACCTGCCTCCAGTAATGCGTTAATTGGTCTCTGTCTTTGCCTGAAAGGCTTGGCACCTGGCTTCAGAGGTATAGTATGAGTTATGATTGATGTATCATAAGTTTTTAGGTCCTCATAACTCTAGGCTATTACATCCGAAAAGCTATGCAATGCTTCAATTATTCCTTGTTTTTCCTCTAAAGTGCATACCTTGCCAATAAAAATGTTCTTAGCATTATCTTCAGTTCTCATATTGTAAGTATCACACTGTCCACTGATAGACTTCTTCTTAGACTCTTGCTCCTGATCTCTGATCTTGTCCAGATCAAAAATCCACTCCAACTGTACCATTCCCCTTGGAATAGTATTAGACTTCAAATTTATCACTACCTCCAAGTCCAGTTCTGCTTCTTGGAGTTTTGTTTCATCAATGATTTGGGAAGCGAAAACATTTGTGTTTGTGATGAAATCTAGGATATGCTTGTCATCTTCAAATACCTGAAAGTTAGTAACATTGTCCAGAACTGATGGCACAGGAGTCAATTCTACAGTAAACTTTTTCAAACCTAACAAAGATAGGGGCTGTAGGGTGCTCGCTGCCTGGGCCAGAGAATCTACAGTTTGATTCTTCTGCCATGGTATCAGTTGAATATTGAAGGCATCAAATCTCTCAATAAAGTCCCATACCCTATGCCTATAATTAGTCATTCTCCTATCGTGGCATGAATATTCTTTCCTTACTTGCTTAACTACCAGCTCAGAATCACCGAAAACTTGCAGAACCTTAACCTTTTTCTTAAGTGCCATAAGAAGTCCATGAATCAATGCCTAATATTCTGCTATGTTATTAGTACAATGAAATTGAAGTCTATGGGCTGCAAAGAAGGTTTTACCTTTTGGGATAATCAGTTCGAACCCTGCTCCAATTCCATGCTTGGATTTAGATCTATCAAATCTGAGAGTCCAGCATTCAGCAGTTGCAGTCCTCTTCATCATATCCTTCGAGTTATTACTGCTGGAGGGTTCTTCAGACAACATCGCTTTCTTTCCTTTATAATCTTCCTGAGGGCTTTGCATGTCTATCTTGACCGCTGGGGTTGGATTTATGCATTTCTGTACTTGTTCTACTGCTGTTTGGCATAAACAACACTCCAACTCTGGATGGGAAGCATTGTGAACTCTACACCAATTAGGTAAGAGTTATTCTTTGAAGCTTGTCCTTCTATCCAGGTGAACTTGGTTTTCAATACATTGTCTAATGAATTCCTGGAAGCTGTCTAGTAAGCTAATCTGATTGTCCTCGAAGTCATCCTCTTCCTTACTTGATTTTGTCTGAACAGTAGCATTGCTGGATTTCGTCTCTGTATCAATAGACATCGTATGTAGCATCAATACCTCCTCTGAATCTGACTCCTCATAAGGAGTCGACAACATATAATTTTCCATGCCTACTTCCGATATCAGAACTTCATTTGAAGTATTTTGGTACTCCGTAATCATGTATTTCATTCTTGGTTCTCTCTCAATTCTGATCTGATTTGGTACCCCTTTCCAGGGAAGCCACATGTGAGAGTGATCAGTAGATACATATCCATTTAAGGCCTTATTAAAGTCTCTTCCTAGAATCAGACCATACACATCAAGGATATCAACTACTTGAATATTGATAACCTGTTGAATTCTTGGGTCAGAAGCTACTTGCATGTGAATCATGTTTAATTCTCCCACCACATTTACTTCAGTTCTATCCAACTGAGTTACCTTCTTCTAGGAGTCAGCAGGTGTAATCCCTAAAGCTCTACATACTCTGAATGGCATCACATTAGTAGAAGCACCAGAATCTAGTAAGCAGTTAAGTAAATTCTTACCGAATATGTGCACAAAGATCAAGAATGGTCGGGTCTCTGTCTTCCCCTGAAACAGAGTTGGCTGAGTATCGACCTGAGCAACTTGGGTCTTGTCCTTCTCCTTTCCTTTGTCTCTAGGGGGCAAGTTAGTCCGACTGTGGGCCTGGCTTTGTGTCTTCACAGGCTGAGAACTAGAAGCCTTGTTGATACTCTCACTGGAAGATTTATCCAAAGACATTGGGTGTGCACCATAGGTACCTAGAACTGCATTCCTAATTGCAGGGAACCTCAGTAACTCGAATGCTGAAAGATTTACCTTTAATTTCTTGAACTCCTCAGTGACATACAAAGCCATTTGCTCCTCACTCAGATTAGTAGGGACTTCTCTGGAAGATTCCTTTGCCTTATCTTTACTTGCTTGAACAACTTTTTCCTTCTGTGGGTCATTTTGAGCTTGTCCTTCCTTTGAAAGGTACTACCTGGAAACATGTGGAAAGGACAAATTATTACTAGCATTAGGGTCCGGAGGGATATTGAAATTATTAGGAGGAATGGAGGTGGTGAAAGGACCCCCAGCCTGTGGGCATCTATGGGGCATATCTCTTAAACCCTGCCTCTGGAACATCTGCACTTCCTCAACATAAGCTTCTTCCTTATCCAAGGGGCCATTATCATTTATTTCCTCCTCATTGAATAACTAAGCAACCTCATCTCCATTGCAGATTTGGTCTGCCTTCTCTTCCTGGGAATCAGATTCCTCTTCTGGAACATTTTCTTCACCTACTGGAAAAGGGGCATGATTTAATACCAGCACATGAGAGTCATAGGGGATGGAGGGAACAATCTCCTGACCATTTGCATTATTCTCCACTTTATTCTAGAAAATAGAGGCCGTAGTTTGGAATTCTAGACATTCTAACTCCGAATGCTGGCCTGTCTTATGGAGCCTACGCCATCCTGACAGGGCAGCCTCAGCCAGATATACACCACTGGGAGGCTTGTCTTGACTGACTGGCTGATTTGCAGATTGGTTGACAAGTTGATTGACTGGTTGATCCAATGGAGTGGGGACTCCTCCATTATTGGGTCTTATATTCCATGTCCTGTTTTGTCCCTATGATTGCCTCCTATCAAATCCTGGTCCACTACCTTGTCCTCTATCAAAATTATGTCTTCTATCATTATTGAATCCTCTGTCATTATTGAATCTTCTCTCATTGTTGTAACCCCTATCCTGATTATATCCTTTGTCATTGTTATACCCCCTTTCATTATGCTATCCTCTATCAAAATTCTGCCCCTGTGGATATTCTCCATTCGGATTGGATTGTATATTTTTTTGAGCAGCTTGTAATTGGCTATTTTGATTCCTTAGGTAAGTCACCTCTAGGTTTAACTTCTTTATCTGCTCAGCCATTTCATCAATCCTATCCTTATTTGGATCTCCATAAGGGTTCTGGCTTGGATTACTCTGAGGAGGAACAAATATTGTAGCAGATCCCATAGACTAATGCAACACTTCAGAATTCTGCAAGTAAGTAGGGAAACCAGTTGGCTGCTGCTGATACAGGGGCTGGTTAACCTACTACTGGGGGAAGTTCATCATAGGAGAGACTTGGCTCGTGGGGGTACCAGGGTGTGGCACCAAAGGCAACTGAGGTACTGGATTCTTGATTGGAGTATGATTGGTGAGTGCCTAATTTACTGCCTGAACCTAATTTGGATGTGCAACTGGTCCTAAAGAAGGAAATGGTCCAGCCAAATGTTGCCTTAGATCTATGCTAATCTTGAAAGCTTCTGTATAGGCATCAATTAGGTGAGCTGGAGGGTTGGGTCTCCATTTCAGAAAGGTTGCTATAAGGCTGTCCAAAGCTTCATAATAGACTCCCAGGGTTGTATCATTGTCTAAGAAATAAGGGTCTTGAAGTCTGGTGTACGCATGGTGGAACCTATTATTGAAACTGGATATGGGTTCATTAACATCTCTCTTGACTCTAGTGAATTGTAGATACAATTCATTGGCACTAATGGGTATTCTGAACTTCTGTAAAAAGACAGTTTCAAGGTCATTCTAGTTATGAATTGAACCTGATGGGAGGTGAATGTACTAGTAAAAATCCTCTTCTCCTAATGAATAAGGAAACAACCTACAGGCAACATTTTCATGAGCAATTCCTCTGTCTTTGAGATAGGTTTGGAAGATCCTAATATGCTCTTATGCAGTCCTGTTTGGGTCATTAACATGAAATTTTGAACAGAAATGCTCAGGGTTCTTGGGAATAACATTGTAGGCGTTAAAAAACAAGAGAGACGGATTATTAGCAAGGAAATCCATTGGAAAAAGTGGGGGTGGTGGTTGTGGTTGATTAATGATAGGCTGGGGTTGCTGAATGGGAACTGCCTCAGGGATGGGTAAGGCTTCAACTTTTGGAAGTGAAAATGCAGACGATACTGGTGAAGGGATGGGTGATGATGATTCTCCCCTTTCTTGAGTCCTCCTTGACCTAGTGGG
>VDFB02366189.1:0-40000 GCA_007258455.2 Sequoia sempervirens | reverse complement strand
AATCAATAATCCTTCTCTTCGACAATGACTTAGTCAAGCTTGGTTACATTCAACCATTGTTTATATAACTTCCATATTATCGTTCCAAGTTATAAAATTAGCATGGAATTATTATTATTTATGGCAATTATTAGATTAATTTTTTATATTTCACATAAATTATAACATACATATTGTTATTTAACAAAACTATTATACAAATTTTATGTTTAAATAATTATTATTTAATTTTTTCATATACTTATACTTTATAATCATTTCATTTTATTTAATATAAATTAATTTTAAAAATTAATTTAAAATTTTATATTATATAATCAATAAATATTATTTAATATAATATAATAAATTTATAGTATATTATATATTATTATGTGACATAATTATTAGATAAATTTCATATTTATATAATTATCATTTTTATCTTTTAATTATATTATACTATCATTTGATTTTTTTTTTATATTTATAATATTTTTATCTATTAAGTTAGAATTTATAGACATGCATTATCATACAATTTACATTATAATGTTAATTCCTTATATAATTTTAATAAAAATTAACATTACTTAATGTGACATTTTTAATATTATATTAATACTATAATTAACAAAATTAACATTTAATTTTATTCACTTTAACAAAACTTACATTTATTTTTATTAAATTTAAAATTCTATAATAAAAATACTATAAAGGCAAGTACTAGCCACTACGTGGCACTTGTTGTCTTTTAAATTGGCTTAAACTGCCATATGTTTAAAATTAAGATATTACATTTTAATGTGATAGTTTAAAGGGCATAAAAATAGGTAGTTACTTTTTCCATTATATGGCCTTAGTTATTGCTTATGCCATGCCACCTTATAAGCCTTCGATAGAGGCTATATTACCTCTCAAAGTGCTTTTATAAAACACAGATTTAAATTACCTTTTACATGCTTTATAAGTTGGATATATATATATACATACCCATATATATAATTAAATCTCTTATATATATACATATCTATATATTATATATGATATTACCAAATAACAAAATAATAAGAATAATCGATCTATCTCGACACAATATCAAGATCGTTTAATCGATTCTCTATGACAACATATAATGTTAAACATTTAAATTTTGTTTCCAAGAGAATAAAAAAGACTTGAATAGGTTGGACTTAACCTATTGACCAAATTCTATTAAACTCTAATTAACATAAAACTCAAACTGACTCGACAATAAATTTAGGGTACACCTATGTGAGTGTGTGAGAGAACTCAAATGGCAATACCCATTTTTCTGAAATCTATTCTCTTCTCTTAGGAGATACTCTCCCTCTCTCTCTGGAGGGCAAGATATTGTCCAACATTTCACTTAAAACACATTCAAATAATTAGCCATTATAAATCATGACACAATTACCATCTTGATTAAATAACATATAATCATTGAAATTCAAATACATTACATAGCATTTAATATCATCAAAATGTTAAATATCATAATAACATCATCGAGTATCAAAATATATTTTAACATAAAATTTAAAAGTAAATTGGTAAAGCAAAAATGGGGTGTAACATTATAGAGGGAGGGGTAGCTAGAGAGATGGAGAGGGGGGATAGAGAGATGGAGAGGGGAGATAGAGAGAAGTAGAGAAGGAAGGAGAGTGGAGAAAGAGGTACAAATGGAGGGAAAGTGAGAGAGAAAGAGAGAGTTAGGAAGGTAGGTAGGTAGAGAGGGAGGGGGAGAGAGAAGTAGAGAGGGAAGGAGAGAGGGAAGGAGAGGTAGGGAGGGAGGGAGAGAGAGAGGTGAGAGATTTAGAGAGAGAGAGGAGGTTGGGTGGGAGAGAGTGGTAAAGAGGGATAGGTGATATAGATAGAAGTAGAGAGAGAGGTAGAGAGAGGATGAGGATAGATAGAAAGAGGAGGGAGGGAGGGGCAAAGAGAGGGGTAGGTAGAAAGAGGGATATGAGATATAGAAAGAGGGAGAGAGAGAGAGTGTGTGAGAGTGATGGAGGGAGAGGTAGGTGGAGAGGGAGATGGGAGATAGAGGTAGAGAGGTAGAGAGGTAGAGAGGCAGGTATAGAAGGAATTTGGTAGGGAGTTATAGAGGGAGAGGTAGGTAGATAGGGAAAGAAAGATGGAGGGAGAGGTAGGTAGGGAGAGATGGGTGAGAGACATAGCAATATAGAGAGAGGTAGGTAGGTAGAGATAGGGAGGGGAGAGATAGAGAGAAGTAGAGAGGGAATGAGAGTGTTAGGGAGAGGTAGGGAGGGAGAGAGATGAGAGAGAGAGGAGGGAGGGTGGGAGAGAGAGTGGAGGGAGGAGGAGGGATAGGTGGAGATAGATAGAAGTAGAGAGTGTGGTGAGAGAGAAGTAGAGAGGGAAGGAGAGAGGAAGGGAGAGGTAGGGAGGGAGAGGTGAGGGAGAGATGAAAGTGAGAGGGAAGGGAGAGAGGTGAGATGGAGAGAAGAGAGGGGAGGAGGGAGGTAAGAGGAGGGTGTGTGTGTGTGTGTGTGTGTGAGAGAGAGATGGATGGATGGATGTGATAGAAAGAGAAGGAAGGTGGAGATATTAAGAGAGGGAAGGAGGGAGAGAGGGAGAGAGAAAGAGGTATAGAGGGATAGGTAGGTAGAGATACTTGTAGAGATGGAAGGAGAGATGGAGGGAGATGTAGGGATGGAGATAGAGGTAAGAGAGAGCAACAAAGAGAGAGGTAGGTAGAGAGAGGGAGGGGGAGATATTTTGAAGTAGAGAGGGAAAGAGAGATGAAGGGAGGGGTAGGGAGGGATAGAGAGAGGGGGAGGTGAGAGAGAGGTGAGATAGAGAGAGAAGGAGGAGGGTGAGAGAGAGAAGGGAGGGAGGGAGAGGTAAAGAGAGAAATGCTGGAGATAGATGAAAGTAAGTGGTGAGATAGAAAGTGGAAGGGAGGAAGAGATATACAAGGGAGGAGAGAGAGAGGTGGATAGATAGAGTAGAGATGGGGAAGGAGGTGATGAGGGAGGGAGAGTAAGTTGAGATAGATAGAAGTAGAGAGAGAGGGAGATAGAAAATTAGAGAGGAAGGAGGGAGGGAGAAAGAGAGGTGAGATAGAGAGAAGTAGAGAGAGAGGGGGGAGATAGAGAAAATTATAGAGGGAAGGAGGGAGGGAGGGAGAGAGAGGTGTGATAGAGAGAAATAGAGAGAGGGGGAAGATAGATAAAGTTAGAGAGGGAAGGGGAGAAGGAGGGAGGGAGAGAGGTGAGATAGAGAGAAATAGAGAGAGATGTATATATAGATAGAAGGAGAGGGAGAGAGGAGATAGAGATATGTAGAGAGGGAAGAAGGGAGGGAGATAAAGAGTAGATAGGGAAGGAGAGAGAGAGAATTCTTAAGCTCAAGGGAGAAAGAGTGAGATAAAGGGATGGAGATAGTGAGAGAGAGGTATAGAGCATAAAAGATAAATAATAAGTGAGATAAAGAGAGAAAAAGATGATACAACTTGTTGATTACTGAAATTTGACCTCTTGATTACTAAAATTTGACATGTTGATTACTGAAATTTGATTGTATGAAAAATTATAAGATCTTCCAAAAAGTACAATTTGTATTATAGCTCCAAGAGATCTGAAACCACTCAAACATTCTAAAACTATATACATGAAATATAACTTAAAGTATAAGAAATTAAATGTCCACATGTAAATGTCAACTTAAATGTGTATTTCATGTCTATAGTTTCATTGATAGAGAAAGACAAAGAAAAAGGCAAATAAAAAATAAAGAGAAATAAAATGTATTCTAAAAAGTCATCATTCACATTTGGCGACCACCAAATTTGGTGCTCACCAAATTACTTACACTAGGAAACACCAACCCTGTGGGTTGGATTTTCCTTAGGAATCCAATCCAAAGGGTTGGACAACCATTTTATGCCAAATACATGTTTTTTTTAGAAGGTAAAAAAAATCACATATTTTTGGTCGTTCTCTCCATTAGGTTTGCACATGTTTCAATGCAACTTTATAAAAATACCATGATGATGTTAAGCTCTCTTAGCTATGTAACCATATAATTTTTTTAATGTTTTGATTATGTTAAGGTTTTCATATTTAACTTCTTTTGTTATTGTGTTTGTTTTTTTGTCAAAAACCAATATGTGCTAGTTTGGGTTTAGATTTTTACTCGTTCATCAAATTTTGAAACAAATTACATTTTTAAAAACTAGACTCTATTCTACATGTACTAAAAAAATAAAATTAATTTTCAATTAGTTTTCAAAATATTTATGGGGGAGCACGCTTAAATTTTTAGTTTTCAAGTTGTGTCCACTTCAAAAATTAGTAAAAAAAATATATATTCATTAAAAAATTAGCTGAAAAAATTAACATAAACTGCATGGTTTTAGCTAATTTCTCACCAAAGTGATTTTTGAAATTCTAAAAAAAAAAACATTTTATGGGATCATAACAAACACTATGTTATGTTTTTTTTATAAAAATAGGACCACTTTGTGTGCCTCCCCTTTTTCAAACCCTCAATCTTCACTATTTAAAAAAAATAGTAGTTTAGAAAGTAGATTTGGAGTACTACAACTCTTGTTGTCGTTGCATATCTTCAAATTTTAAGAGTAACTATCTTCATTTTCTCATTGAATATCAGAATTTTTTTATTTTTTTTAAAAAGTGGCACCTTAATTCCTCCTTTTGTGTCATAAATTTGTGCACTTACCATGTATACCCTCTATTTATTGAATACAAAATTATAATTTGTTCCACATTGATCCTTCCTTAGAAAAATAATAATTGGTAAATCTTTTATCTGATGTAAAATTTTAGCTATTTCTCTTACTTCTTGTGGAAAAATTATGGTATGTCCTTTATATTTATACTGATCTCCAGTTGTATACGTGACTTGAAGAATTGGGTTGATGTGTGCTATCAACATATTCCTCAATTTGTGTTAAGTTTGCAAGTTCTAATTGTTGTGGACTAGGATCCATGTTCTTTAAAGTTGAAAATTGATGTGTATGCTTCTCTTGTCAACATCTATTATAAATAAGGCCTTCATGTAATTGTATAACCTTCATTGCAAGATAAATTTATTGACAACACATACTTGGTGTAGAAAGTTTATCTAGTCCATTTCGAAATGTTATTTGTAAATTTTTCAAATTAATCTCAAAATTTGTATTATTATTAACTCTTCCTTGATCCCTTCCATATTACAGTGTTCTTTGCAATTGTCTTCATCTTCTTAGATGATATGTTAACTCTTCTTATGAACTATTATTTTCTACATGATTTTGAGTATCAACATTCATTGCATCTTTACATCTATTATTTGGTGTTTGTAGCACACAGTCTATTGTCATATAATTCATCCCTTCAAAACTAACCTCGACATACCCATGAGATTGATGATGTCTTCTTCTTAATATATATTGTTCCTCTTGAGATGTTCATGTACAATGTGTTATCATCTCATTAGATCTCTTCCACTATCATATGTGCCTTGCATTTAACACATCTTTCTCTATCATTTTTGGTTACAAAAAATTCTTACTTCCTCTCTATGTGCATCACTCATTTTTTCACGTCATTGTCTCATATAATTTGAGAATATTCTTTTCATTGTTCTCTTTGTTGTTCTTTATTTTGAAGACTTATTACTTCCTCTCTTTATGCATCAGTCATTTGTTTGTGTTGTCTCATATAATATTGAGCATATTCTCTTCAATGTTCTCTACGTTGCTCTTCATTTTCAAAATTTAACCTTGGGTGAGGCATCCTACAAATTATAACAAAATATATTCATCAAGTTATAATACATTTCAATGATACATTATAAACAATTAAATGTATAAATAATTCAAATTCATTTTTACATTGTCACAAAAACTCAAAGATAAATAATGAATACTATTTTTAATCTTGAATGAACAATAACAAATATTTTACTTATCTAGATTTTATTGATGTATTTTTCACAAATTCAACACCATTCTCGCATCATTAGTTTTAGACATAAATACCAATATCCATCACATTTGATTTTTATGTATTTATTGCGATTATGTATCATAAACTAATCTAATTGATATTTTTCTATTGACTATGTGCATTTATTTAATTACCCAAATTTACTCTTCTTTTATTTTTAAAAATAGTTTATACAATATAATTAAAAATATAATAAAATAAAATAATTCTTTTCCATTGTAAAAAGATATAAATGCTAAATAAAAGGATTTTAGATAAATAAACCACTCTTAATATACATTATTTAGTGGGGAAGCTGATGAATTCTTTTTTTTTAACTTTTAGGATGAGTATAATATTGATGGAGTTAAAAAATTAAAGATAATAAAGAAAAACAAACACATAAAAAATATTATGTGAAAGTATTAAAATGCAGTGAAAATATTTAATTAAGATGTAGATGACTTGTGACTTGTTCTTGATCATTTTACTATAAATTCTTTTTCTACTCTTAATCTGTAGTCTATTTATTTCCTTATTGTTTTTTTAATTGAGAAAATGCAAAAAGAATATTACAAAAGGAAGACTGTTAATAACAGTCCATAATCAGCATATAACCATTGCACACACCTTGTCTTAAAGCCCATGAACATGACAAATGTATGCCATCCATAACAAAAAGTATGACCAACAACATAAACAAAAGAGTTACAATAGAAAAAAAAACAATTTTGCAAGAAAGACCTTATTTGAAAAGTTATGAACTGATTCATATATGTATGTGTCTTAACTATTAATAATTACTTTTTTTACTTATCAATCTTTTCATTGTTATTTCACTTCACCCGTACTACCACTATACTTTTTGTTGTATCCATTGTAAAATACCTCTCAACATTAATTAATAAAATCTTCTATTCACACATACAAAATTATTTGACAATAAGAGAATCATAAAAAAAACTAAAGTCAGAAAATATAGGTGATGGATTCAAACCAAAAGATGTCTTACAAAGTGGAAACAAAGATTAAATTATCATATTTTAACGAAACTAAATAGCAATGTAACTTCTAGTTACTTTTATTTTGGAAGTCACAGACAAAGCTCAAGGTTTGCCAATAGTAGTCGATGCAAGACATAAGAATCCTTGCATTGAACCTCCTAAGGACTAAATAGCAATGGTGTCCACCATTCCAACAAGTTGACGAAGCTTTTCCATGTGAGCAGCCTCCAAACCGATATATATTTGTATTCCTTCCTCGTCCTTTGGATCGGCCAAAAATATGACAGCCTTCGTCAACCTAGGCACTACAGGGGTTGCATACACAGACTTAATCGTTCCTCCAAGGTCTACATCTCCAAATTCCAACTTGGACCATGATGTTACCAAAAATCCATTCTCTAAGCATGCCACTCCATCGTGCACTTCCAACCAGTCTATTCTGGACCTCATATATTCATCCGTCACTCGCTCCACACCTTCCTGCAGCTTTTTCACAGTGTGGGAAAATGGTTGCTCTTGCAGTTCTTTGGCAGTTGCCTTGGCATAGGCTGTAGATAATGCATTGCCTGCGAACTCTCGCGGAAGAGCGGGCTTCATCTTAGACCTGATAACATTCCATTTACATTCAGATTCATTATATTATTAATCAAGAGATTCAAAGAGTAGGTAGGAAGGTTGTGTTGGTAGTTAATAGTTGTAAGGTGAGCTCCTGAATTCAACTGCTAATAATAATCATCTTTAATGTTTTAAGTCACATTCGTATATTTAACATGCATTGTCGTAACTTGAAATACAAAAAATTATTTTATAAGAATAATATTAGATTTTCACATTGTTCATCGACTGAAATTACACTAACTTCTCCAATATAATTTACCTGTAATCGACCACCTATGTGTTGTTTAAGCACAGACTGACCTTATATCGATGGCAAACTGAACTGTCGAAACATCATCAACAGCCATGTTTGCTATTGCAGAGGTTCTGGCACGCCACAGGTGAGCCAAAGCTACAATGAAGCTTGTGCAATGCTTTGCCCCGCCATCAATGGCCTTCTTCTTGAGGGACTGCAACATTTTTCCTGATAAAGAAAATAGCCCAAAAACGTGCTCCTCTAGAGGATCATGGAGGGCCACCTTATTGTGCGACAAATCCTTATCTTTCCGCACAAATATGGAAGAATTCAAGGCCTTGGCACCAATCTCAGAATGGTTCTGATAATACTCGTGATGCTCGTAATTTATCTGGGGTGGAGATCGAGCTTTCAGGCAGGTCCGATCCACGACTGGTTCGAATGCCAGTTCTCCTTTTTTCACTAAGAAGGCAAAGTTTTTAGCAAACCCCTGTAGCGCATACCCATCCATCAGACAGTGATTTACCGCAGTTCCCACGGCGAATCCTCCACATTTGAATCTAGTCACCTACACAAAAACACACTAGACAATCAAATCCTCTCTCCACTAAGATAAAAGCTACACAGAACAATCAAGTCTTCATTTTTTCACAATTCATAATATTTTGTTAGAGTGTTGAGCAGATTGTTTAGATTATATCATTGTTGAATAGTAAAAATAATAATAATAAAAAAATATTATATTTTTTTGAATGGTTTTACATTGAATTTATATATTGAATTGATTTTATTATAAATCCACAAGTTTATACATAGAATTCATTTTCTTATAAAGCCACAAGTTTTCGTACAAACTATCTAAGGAAGAACTTCCCACTCAATTAACTAACTTAATAATTCATTTATTAAATGTAAACTTTATTTTCCTAACAACCCCCTTAACATTTACATAATGGAAAAAAAAAAAAAACTAATTTAAAAACTAATTTATTATATGTAAATCTTAATTTCTTAACAACTCTCTCCTTAAGATTTACATTAAAAAAATAAATAAAACACCAAAATATTGTATCAACATCAACCTAGACTTTTTTGTCTAGGCAAATGGTTTGATTAGCCAACCCTGCATCAACATCGACCCAAACTCCTTTGTCTAGGAAAATGTCTTGATTATCCAACTCTACATTAGAATCAACCCAAACTCCTCATGTCTAAATAAATATTCTGATTATCTAATGTTTACTTGTGAATCGAAACACACTTCACTATTCACAAGAAAATCGCCAACCAACTATGGCTCAAGACTCACTCCATTATCCACAATAACACTTTGAATCAAGACTTACTCAATTATCCACAAACACACATCTACAAAACTAGGGATTGAGACACACTCAATTATCCATAGTTAGTTTGTGGATTGAACTATCCACAAACCAACAACAACTCACCAAGTTTGTGAATTCAACTATCCACAAACCAACAAATCATTGCATGCCCCATCTTGCTCTTGAAAGGACTAGAGATGAAACAAATGCTTCACATGCAAGGAATCATCCCTAAGCGAGAAGCTAGCTCGGGATGAGAGATGTCCTCATGCCTCCATTTCCTCCAACCTCCAATTCCACCTGTTTATATCTTAGTCATCAAATACAATATTAATGACTCTAAATACATCATTAATAAATGCATAAAAGTGTACATACATAAAGATGTTGGATTTAACCAATAATACATGCATTACAATAAAAATTTAATGTATTTGAGATGATCATTCTCTTTGTCAAATAAGGAAGTCTTACATAACCCTAATTCCCCTTGCTTTACCTTGTATTCTCTATTACTTTCAACATTACAGCAGCATGGATCTTTAACTACTTCATATATGAAACAAAATCCACTAGTTCCCGAATACTACTTTAAAGTCTTCCTGCTACTGTTTCCAGCACACATAAATGTTAAACAAAAATTTATAACTCCCTTTTCTTTTTTACGCTGGCATATCTTACTGGCAATAAACAGTAAATGTATGGGGCGATAGCCTTTGCTAATTATATGAGCATTGATCTACAATAGAGGTAAGATGCATGTAGGAAAAACGCCCTAAACCGCTATCTACTCGAGACGTTAATCAAAACTAGTCAAACCTGAGATAAATTTACAGACTTAGAATCCATAAGTGCTCTGGTGAATTCCACTACTAAGCACCTTCTTGATTTGTGCAGCAGATGTGTTTATTGCAAAAGAAAACTATAGCAATATAATGCTATACCATGCTCAACAAGTGGACAAGCTTCTCATGCTGATCAATATTGGACTCGATCTATTCTCCCATGTGTTGGTTTGGTTCTTCACATTCACAACATTGATGATCTCCTATAGCATCTGGTTTATTACTTCCAATTTTCTCCTCCACACGGGCTTCTTCTCCACGCACCCTCTCACATTAGTCTGCACACAGATCTTCACACGGATGTTGTTGAACATCTACCCATTGACATCACTCAGACTCACTCATTCCTGCTGCGAGTCTCACCTTTTGTTTTTCAATTCTTCACATGCGTTTCTTCTACACCTTCAGACGCCCAGCAAATATTTATCAAACTTTTCAATCATCTTCATTACTTCAGGATTAAATATGGAATAATTTTAATCATTCTTCATTCTCCAAATTTAACACACAGCCACAAGACCAAAATCGCTCTGATACCAATGTTAGAGTGCTGAGCAGATTGCTCAAATTATATCATTGTTGAATAGCAACAAAAATAGTAATAAAAAAATATTATATTTTTTCAGGATGATTTTACATTGAATTCATTTTCTTATAAAGTCATAAATTTTTTATACAAACTACTAATTTGATTGTGTATATTTTTTGCATCAATATTTCAAATTATATTTTTTCTTGGGTGGACTCTCTAACAATCTGATGATGATTCACAGAATATGATCTAAAATGTTAATGAAAAATTATACACAATCAAATCCAAAACAACAACAAAAATCAGTTTTTTTTTGGTCATATTAACTACTTAACCTGAAAAGTTATGAGGGGCTCATCTTCAGGCCTTCCATTCCCAGGCATCAGAAAAAGCTGGGTGAAGGCCGGATTGGGATACGTGACATCCCCGAGGTCTTCTAAAGAGAGGTCGCTCGTACAGACAGCAAAAGGCACTCCTGCAGCATTACAGTCAATCTGGAACCTCTTTTCCTCTGAATTAAATATGAGTCTCCCACACATGAAATCATAAGCAACAAGCAGCCTTTTCAGCGCCTGTGTGAGCACGTACACTATCGCATCGGATGGAATTTCCACATGAGCAGCAAAAAAATGCACCACCTTTTGCACATTACGCACAAGCTTCTGGTCTATATTGCTCAAAAACAGTGCCCTTCTTTCTCTCATCTTCTCTGGAAATAAAGTTGTCAACCTCTCTCTTTTCACTCCAAGGTCAGAAACTAAACAAACAGGAGGAGGAGTCTCCATCTTTTCTTACGAAGCTTGCAATACATTACAACACTCGTATAAATTTATAGCAAAATACTGTAGAAGAAAATTCAATGATTGTCGTACTGTTTCAACAATGTTCTTATCTAGTATTAGTTGTAGTGAAGGAAGGCTTTATGATTACATTCAAAGTATGCAGAGCTGTTTGGTTTGGGAGATTAAAATCATGGTCGAAGAGGGGGGCGATGTTTCCATCTATCCAACTGTACCGGCAGCTAAAATTTCGGCTGTTTAAGAGGTTCGATCGAGTCCACCTACTTGTATTTATGGGAGTTTTTAATGGCTATTATCACTAGCACTTGCATCTAAAGGAGGTTCAATGATTATGTGGATAGAAAACTATATGTATGGGTCCCCCGTAGTTAACTAGTCTTGCCTCTATTTGTTCCAGATATCCAAGATACGAGCTGCTAGGCTGCTGGGCGGGATCGTAAGGATACCCCTCTCATTAACAAAAATAAAATAAAAATGTGTTTGTGTATGTGTATGTGTGTGTGGATGTCATGTGCTACAAATTCTAGTTGTATGTGGTTGGATTAGACAATTAATAATAAGTGCTAAATACCTAGTGGAATGAAATAAACTTAGACAAATTCAGATTTTAGATTTTGAATATTTACATATAGATTTAAAACATAAAGCAATGCAAATGAAAAAGAAAGTTACCATCAAATTGAAAAAATCATTGCAAATGGAAATAAAATGTTCCCATCCAACTGAAAAATAAATATTTACCTGAATTTTTTTTGATAAGTGAGATTTTGGAGGCTTTTAAAGTGGCAGCTAAAACTTGTTTTCTCAACTCAATAGTGTTTTGCAAGCATGAGACTTGTTTCATGCTCAAATCTCACACTATATGTAGTCTATTGCCTAATTAATCAACAAATTTATCCTCTCTTTTTTGTCTTTTAAAATATAATAAATATTTCTTTTTTTATGATTATAATAATTCTAATGCACTATCAATCTTAGGATACCATTTGACTTATAAGCCACATCATGCATATAATCTTCAAAATTCTCCCAAGGCTTGCCTTGAACATTGATCATCAACATGACAATTGCTAAAATAATATATGCAACTATATGTCCACTTCTATTGCTTGCAGTTGATCATTCATTTATCTAGATAAAGAAAAATGATAAATACAAAAAGATTCGATGATCTTAAAGAAATATAAGTATATAATGATAAAAAAATCTAAGAAACTTTGATATAATTAAAAAATAATACCTTTCCATGCACAAATCTATTTAAAATAGAGATGCCAATTGTCTTAGAAACTTCAAAGTAAACATAGTTGTATACAATTACATGCAACGACCCCAATAATATAAAAAAAATGAAGTTAGTGTTAGATTTATTTGTATGAATATTTGGTTTGTAAAGATTTGATGAAACAAACTCTTTTTTTTTTTTCCTAATTCAATGTAAGCTTAAAAGCATGCAATAATTATCAGAAATAAAACATATACAATTGCACGCGTAATGTAAAAGACCCATTTATAGTACTAAACAAATAAAAGCAAAATTGAGAAAAGAAAGAAATAGATGCCATTGTATTATGTGAATACTGTTAGAAATATAATCTCAACTTGCTCATCGTTCCTATCCTCTCTAGCTCAGCCTCTTTATCAACATTAATTACATATTAATGAGAAATATTTTTGGAGAAAGATTTTAGGAGATTTGTAATTATGCTGCATTAACTCCTCATTAAGTTTTGCACACTTTGTGGGTTGTAATCATATTATAATTTTATTACTCTTTCTCCACTGTAGCTCTTTTTGCTTTTAATATAGCATTGTTGTCATTTTTATAATAGAGAAGAACAAGAGAAGAAGGGCAATGAAGCTCTGCTGAAATTGTTCCAGTTTTAATACATATATATAAATATGAAATTGTCCACTTGTTGTTGTGAATTTTTTGTGTGTTGTAGACAACATTTATATGCTTTTTATTTGTCTCTTTTATTGCTGTATAAAAATCTTAGTTTGCTCTGTTCTCTGAATTTGCTACTCAAATCCTCTACCCCTTTCCCACATCTAGTATCAGAGCTTGGTTTAATCCCTCTGTCTCTCTGTATTTTTTGGGTCTACTTATTTTCTGTTTGACAACCATTAATGGCTTCCATGGCTTCCACATGTGGTGCATCTTTGTCTAGTTTGTAAACCCCCATTTTCACAAGAAAAAAATATGAGTATTGGTCTTTAACCATAAAAGCCCTGTTTTGGTCTCAAGATGTTTGGGAGATAGTTGAGAATGGTTATGTGGAACCAGTAGACCAAGCTACATATAATGCACTCACTTAGGCAGAAAAAGTTCTTCTGAAAGAGCAAAGGAAAAATGATGCAAAATACCTTTTTCTACATTCATCAAGCAATGCATGAAAGCATACTCCCAAGAGTAGTAGTAGACAAATAAGCAAAGGAAAAATGGGATACACTACAAACAACTTATCAAGGTAAGGACAAAGCTAGAACTGCAAAACTCCAGTTGCTTAGAAGGGATTTTGAGAATATAAATATGAAAGATTCAGATTCTATGGAATCATTTTTTACACATGTTGTTGGGCTTGTGAATCAAATAAAATCACATGGGGAAATAATAGAAGAGACAAAAATAGTTGAAAAAATGCTAAGAGTTATGCCTACTAAATTTGATCCTTTAGTTTTTGCAATATAGGAAACTAAGGATTTAACTCAGATGACAATGGCTGAGTTGCATGCCTCCTTGATAAATCATGAACATAGGTTGAACAGATCACATAATTCCATAGAAAATGTATTTCCATCTCAGGCTTCAATAAGCCATGGAAGAGGTAAAGGAAGATTCACTCCTAGGGGTAGAGGAAGAAATACATTTGGAGGACGTATCAACAATCCTACAAACCAAAGTGGAAGAGGAAATAACAATGATCACTCTCATAATCATTCAAATATTCAAAGACAAGACAAGTCACATGTTCAATGTCACTATTGTAAGAGGTATGGTCACTACTCTTTTGAATCCAGAAAGAAACAACATGACCAAGGAAGAAAAAATAAAATCCCCAAGAAAATTCTACAAAAAATTATATGTTTATTGCACATGCACAAAGATTGCTGAAGCAATTCCTACAAAATCACTAGTTGAATGTAATATGGTTCAAGAGAGTCCAAATGATATTTGGTATTTAGATTCTGGCTATAGCAATCACATGTTTGGAAATCTAGAGTTATTTTCTAGCTTGGATAAATCAATTATTTTAAATGTCACTCTTGGGGACAATAATCAAGTGAATGTTATGGGAAAAGGGATTGTTGATATTCTAACCAGAAAGGGCAAGCAGAAGGTCATTCATGATGTTTTTATGTTGCTGGTTTGAAGCATAATCTGATGAGTATTGGTTAGTTAGTGCAAAAAGGATATAGAATTTATATGAAGAATAATGCATGTGTTATTGTTGATAAAGCCCTCACTACTTAGCTAATAGCAAAGGTACAAATGACAAGAAATAGAATGTTCCCTTTGAGGTTGAAACTTGATATCAAAAGAACTGCAGCTGAAGTTCATCATATATTAAAAAATACACAAGTTGGAGCAATCCTCAAGGCTGAAAAGTCTCAAAATAAATCTCAAGCTAGCTCCAAAAATTCTAAATATAGCTCTGAAAACTCTCAAAATGTCTTTCAAGCTAGCTTCAATTTTTTTTAGAATGTCTCTCGAAGTTGCTCTGGAAAAGAACAAAGTTGCTCCAGAAAAGAACAAGTTTGCTCCAGAAAAGCAGAAATTAAAACTAAAGATGAACAAAATGATAGTCTAACTATTCAAATAACCTTTTAGTCAGTTGTAAAGAATGAATCTTGGTTATGCAATTTGAGATTTGGTCACTTAAATTTTGGAGGTTTGAATTTGCTGCATAGAAAGAATATGGTTAAGGGATTTCTATTGATTCAAAAACAGGAAAGAGTATGTGAAGCATGCATCTTGGGTAAACAACATAGAGAGACTTTCCCTATTGGAAAATTAGAAAGAGCTTGTAAACCTTTTAAGATTATTCACTCTGATATATGTGGACCAATGCAAACTCCTTCCATTGGAGGTTGTACATATTTTCTAACTTTTATTGATGACTATACAAGGAAGACATTGGTCTACTTTTTGAGGCATAAATTTGATGCTTTTGGAGTCTTTCAGTAGTTCAAGGCTTTTGTTGAGAAGCAAAGTGGTTACTACATCAAAATATTAAGAACTAATAGAGGTGGCGAGTATAGTTCTAATGATTTTCTAAATTTTTGCAAACAACGTGGTATTCACAAACAATTTACAGCTTGCTACACACCTCAACAAAATGGTGTGACTGAAAGAAGAAATAGAACTATCATGGTTATGGCAAGGAGTATGTTGAATTCAAAAGCATTTACTAAATGAATATTGGGCTGAAGTAGTAGCAACTACTATTTATATTCTAAATAGATGTCCAACTACAAGTGTAAGGAATGTGATTCCTCAAGAGGCTTCGAGTGGTAAAAAACATAGTGTTGCATAGTTCAAATTCTTTGGCTGTGTTGTGTATGCTCATGTGCCTAAAGAGCTGAGAAGAAAGTTGGATAACAAAGGTAAAAAAATGTATTTTTGTTGGGTATTTAGAAGATACAAAAGCTTACAAGTTGTTTAATCCAAATACAAGGAAAGTCATAATTAGCAGAGATGTGCAATTTGTGGAGAATGAAACATCAGATGGAAGTGTAGAAAAAATAATAAGTATAACAACAATTGATTCACATGATGATATAAATGATGAAGTGTTAGAACAAGAAGGTATCCCTCAGGAAATACCTTCTTCCACTCCCGTACATGGAACACAAGTTGTAGCACAAGCTACACCTCCTTCTACAACAAGACTTTCAAGAAATCAATTTATTTTTCCCATACACTAGACTCCACAAGGAACACCAACCATAACACCATTAGAAAGTCCATCAAACTCAACTGGTAGAAGTAGCTCATCGGATCCTACATTGGCAAGTTTATTGTAGCAAAAAACAAGGAGTTTAAGAGATATTTATGAATTTGATTTTAATGTTGAAACATTAAATTCCTTTTATGTTTTTGCCTTATTTTCAGAAGCCGTTGATCCAATGGTTTTTTATGAAGCAATAAAGGATGAAGTATGGACTAAAGCTATGGATGAAGAGATTGAAGCTATTGAAAACAATGACACTTGGGAGTTGGTGGATTGCCTGCAAGGAAAGGATGTCATAAGCATAAAATGGATTTACAACATAAAGCATGGAATGGATGGAAATGTGTTGAAGCATAAGGCAAGGTTGATTGCTAGGGGTTTCAGTCAACAGCCTGGTATTGATTACAATGAAAATTTTGCACTTGTAGCTTGCTTGGATATGGTAAGAATTGTTTTAGCCATTGAAGCCCAAAAGAAGTGGCATGTTTTTCAAATGAATGTAAAATATGTTTTTTTAAATGGTTTTATTGAAGAGGAAGTTTATGTTGAGGAGAAGGATATGAGATTTCAAGTCATGAAGGAAAGGTATATAAGTTGAAAATGGCACTCTATGGACTCAAGCAAGCTCCTAGAGCATGGTACAGTCAAATTGGTTCTTATTTAATTAAGAATGGTTTTAGTAGGTGCAACAGTGAGCCTAATTTATATATTAAGATGGATGAAGGTGGTAAAATGTTGATAATTTTTTTTTTATGTAGATGATTTTATTTTTATGGGAGATCTTTCTATAAGTTCCTTTAAGGCAGCTATGATGAGAGAGTTTAAGATGACTAATCTTAGATTTAGCAATCAACAAATGATATTTTTATTTCTCAATCAAAGTATGCAAGTGATGTATTGAAAAGATTTAATATCCTAAATTGCAAGCCAACCCCTACACCAGTTGTAATAGGACTAGAGTTAAGTAAAGAAAATGATGGTTCATTAGTTAATCCTAGATTGTTTAAAAGGTTGGTTGGTAGTCTCATGTATTTGACGGCCACAAGGCTTGACATCATGTATGGTGTGAGCATTATCTCAAGGTTCATGGAGTCTCCAAAAGACTCTCATTGGCAAGCTAGAAAAAGGATATTAAGGTACATCTGTGGAATTAAGAACTATGGAATTTTATATTTAGGTGTAGATGACTTCAAACTCATTGGATACACAGATAGTGATTGTGCTGGTAGCATCGATGATAGAAAAAGTACTTCTGGTTATGTTTTTCATTTTGGAACAAGAGTTTTATAATGGGCTTCAAAGAAATAGCCCATTGTCACACTTTCTTCAGCAAAATTGAAGTATGCGATAGCCATATTAGCAACATGTCAAGCTGTATGGATGAGAAAAATGCTAGCTGAGTTGATGCATGAACAATATGAAGCAACAAATATTTATTGTGATAATAACTTAGCCATTGCATTGTCTAAAAATCATATTTTTCATAAAAGAAGCAAGCACATAGACACTAGATACCATTTTATAAGAGAGCTAGTGAATAACAAAAAAATATGTTTAGAGTTTTGTAAATCAGAAGATCAATTTGCTGATATTTTCACTAAACCTTTGGCAAAAGATGCATTTGAATATTTGAGAATTTGTTTGAGTGTTTATGCTGAAGACAAATGTGCTTGAAATTTCAGAACTGTAAGTGAAGACAGATGCGCTGAAATTTTTTTAGAAGAATGTTGGAAATGAAGATGGATGCTCTAGAAATTTTTTTGAAGGTGGATGCTCCGAAAGTTTTTGAGAAGAATGTTAGCTAGTTGAGATTAAGGGGGAGTGTTCGAAATATAATCTCAACTTGCTCATTGTACCTGTCCTCTCCAGCTCAACCTCTTTATCAGCATTAATTACATATTAATGAGAAAGATTTTTGAGAAAGATTTCAGGAGATTTGTAATTATGCTACATTAACTCCTCATTAAGTTTTACACAATTTGTGGGTTGTAATTATATTATTATTTTATTACTCTTTCTCCACTGTAGCTTTTTTGGCTTTTAATATAGATTTTTTATCATTTTTGTAATAGAGAAGAATAAGAGAAGAAGGGCAACGAAGCTTTGCAGAAGAAAGAAGAAAGAAACCCAGAGCAGCGAAGCTCTACTAAAATTGTCCCAGTTTTAATACATATATATAAATATGAAATTGTCTACTTGTTGCTGTGCATTTTCTGTGTGTTGTAGACAACATTTATATGCTTTTTATTTTTCTCTTTTATTATTGTATAAAAATCTCTGTTTGCTTTGTTCTCTGAATTTGCTACTCTGTTTTATTTGCTGCTCAAATCCTCTGCCCTTTTCCCATAAATACAACACATGATCTTTTCTTTTATTTGATTATGACAAGAAAATATTTAAGAATTAAAATTTTGGAAGCAGCCACCTGGTAACTGCATGCCTCACACGTTTGGTTGGGTAGTATATTACATGTAGAAAGGTTTCCTTATTCTCATCACCTTGCACATTTTTATCTGAAAGGCTACATAAATCTTGATTTATTTATTTTTCATTGTGAATAGATTGAAATAGTAGTTACAGTAAGACTGGTCTAGCGTGAAAAAAAATGTAAGTCCAACCAATATTTTTGGTTTAAGTGGCTACAAAATATTGTCTCGAGCTCAAGAATGATACCCAAGTTGATTAAAGGAACATGACTCGGTCATCTCCTGTAATCACCTACAAACTTCAAATCATAATGAAACATTCATTACGAGTTCAATATGAACCAGTTCAATCTATACACATTTCCAATCTATTCAAAATCATCATTTTGCATATTTGATAAAATATGTATGTGTCAATTGATGATGAAGAAGTGGATTACTGACCTTGAGGTACTTGTGGTATCAATTAGGGTGTTAGCTAATTTTTATCAGAGATGAGTTTATTTTAATCTTGCTTGAAAATTATTTAGTTAAATTTTACTAAATCACCAAACAATTCTAAGGGAAAATGCTATTACATCTTTGATCCTTGACAGTGAATATGAAAATGTTAAAATGGATAACAAATCATAGACAAATTCATAGCGTAGGTATATTCCAGTCCAAGGCTTGTGTGAATACGTGTGGGTGTGGGTGTGTATTGTAGAGCTGTAGCAACATGAAACAAGTGAGTGGGATGTTTTTGTGGCTACTGTTCTTGTGGCATGTATACCAAATGTGGCTCTCTTGAAACTACATGCCAAGTGTTTGAAAAAATTCCCCTAAGAGAAAGAGATGTAATTGTGTGGAATGTTACATTTGTAGCATACGGAAAGCATGGGGACGTGGATGAGATGTTGAGTCTTGTTAGGCACATGCTCAATCCCACCTCCATCACCATCATCACTTTACTTTCTACATTTTTGGATGCATACTTTCTAAAACAGGGAAAGCTCATTCATGGGCACATGTTATTAAAACTTTGGTTTTCATATAGAGGTTTCCATCATGAATGCCCTAATAGACATGTACACTAAATTAGGTTGCATACAAAGTTCTCTCGAGGTGTTTGATGAACTATCAGAGAAAGAAAAATATGTGGCGTCATAGAACTAAAACAAATCTCAACTCCACTGCTACATAATAAAGTATGAAATGTAGGGTGTTATGCCATCAGCCAACCATATCTAGAATTTTCTAATCCCATTCATTTCCACACATATAGGTGAATACCAGGTCTTAATTCTCTCATACGATGTTACTCATCTGAGATCCATCAATTACAATGTCTCGAAGACTGCACACCAATTCTTTTCACTTTCGAGGGAGGGACCCTTCACAATATCACGATCCAATGTGTTTTCCTCGATTGGTTGTTACACCAATGGATCCTTCTTTCCTATTACCTTTCAATCAAGCTACAAAATAGTTGGAGGAATGTCTGTGGAGCTTCTTGTTTGAAAATCTACCAGCTAGACTACAAATTTCTAAGAAACAACACAATGGCATTGCTATTAAGATAAGGATAATATTGCAATGATTAGATTAGATTGGATTGCAGATTGGATTGCAGATGGTAGAGATAAGGATAAAACAAAATTAGATCATAGTTCTCTTAGTCGATGTGGGAGAAATTGGGAGTCAATCAAAATCTGTATTCAGGCATGAGAATTGTTCGGAGTTTATTTTTAGGCATGAGACAATTCTGACGTGACAAAATTCTAGTGGGTTGTGCCCACAATATATATAGCCTATTAGCTAAAATATTATTTAGTTTAACGATTAAAATTAAATTTTAGTCAATAAAATTAAGATAGTTTTTTTTTTAATCGAAACAAAGTTAGGTAATAAAAATACAATAAAGAAAGGCTATCAATAGGTTGTTAAGAGGGAGATAAAACATTACAACAGTTCAACAAACCAAAATAAATTGAACATAAACATAAGTAGTAGCAGTTTAGATCATATTACATCGTCATTAAGCAGCTAGAAGATTGCTAATTTCAGTCTAAACTTTAATGTATATGTTATAGTTGTTTAGAACATATTACATATTTGTGTGCAGCTGTAAGATTTGTCATTTAATCTTGTCCAAGTGCTTTTTGATTTTCACATTTTCTTTGGTGACTCCCTGTAGTAGAGAACATAGAAAAATAGTTGGAAAAATGATGTTAGAGTAAAACTTCAGCATTTCTATTTTCAAATGAACATTATGGTTTGAAAACAGTCATGCATATATTTTTCCATATATTAAACAAAACAATTGTCTCTTAGAATCAACAACAATATTATTTTGTAGGCCCAAGCCCAAAATGACTTCTTTTCAACCTAAAACATGATAAAAAATAGTCGGAAGATGAGCAAAAACAACATTCCATTTTCTTTTAGTCAAAGAACACTCCTAGAAGATATGTTTTGAACTTTCAATGTGTTTACAAAAAATGCATTTAATTATTTGAGTCCTCATATGTTTCAGCCTATCACCAATGGGAAGCTTGCAATGTATTATTTTCCAAGCCAAAATTTGAATGTTAGCTGCAGTTTTAGAAAGCCAAACTTGAGCACTCAATTTTCTCCAAGTTTTTTCCTAAAACCTACAATTCAATTTTTATTCAATCTAGGATTTAAGATCAAGTGTGGAAGTAGATTCAAGTAGACCTTTTTAAGAAAAAAACATGTGAATTGATGCTTGGACAACCACCACCAATACTTGAAAGGATTACATTATAGAGGGTACATTTCTTCATAACCAAATCAAAAGGAGCCAATGACTTAACAAAGATAATAAACCCTTTAAATTTGTAACTTAGACCATTATTATTCTTAATATTTTTCCAATTAAGATAATTATTTATCACTTTTTAATAAGAATGAGATGTAAAATTATTATTGAATGTTTGATTGTTAAGAATTTTATAATATTTAAGTAGAATAATTATACATAAATTTTAAAAGATATATTTTTATTAAAAAAATATTTTAATTTATCAATAAGAATGTTTTGATTTTTGTCTTAAACATCTCATATCCTAAAGAATTAAAAATGCACACTTTTTTCTTTTTCTTGTTAGTGGAAACATAATATGAATTTTGAAAACTTATTGAAAAATAACACTTTATTATGTCCTTTTAGTTGAAATATAATATTGGTTATCAGAGAGAGAGAGAGAGAGCCTTTGGGATTGGTGACATTGCTACATGTTAATGGTGCGGGTTTAATTATTTTTCATAATTAAAAAGAAATGAAATGATTTGGTTCTTTTTTATATATTAAATAATATAAGTATTTAGAATCTATATTTTAGATGAATGAGTTGGAACAAGAAATTATTTGTTCAATAAATGTATAAAAATCATATAATAAAAATAATGATATTTATATAGAAATTTGATGCACATAGTTTATTATCGATGGCCATAAATTATTAATTAATGTATAAAAAATCAAAATTAACTACAAGAATTTTTAAAATATGCAAATTCTTTATCTATTCTTATGGATCACTTCCTTGATTGTAGGATTGGTCGTGCAACTATGGATCCAGCCCCTACAATTGTAGTTATGATCTACTTGCATGGTTTTGATTTTTATATATCATTATTGATCCATAAAAGATTAATATTAAGATATTTTGTTAGTCTTCACAAAAAAAATGTAGGGGAGAGGGGCCCATAATGGTGTGGAGTCAAATAGTGGGGACAAAAGTAGTCCTTTGTGGACCCCACAGTGAAGTTCCTTAATATCCAATTGTAAAACATATTTTATCCATAAAGTAAACAAAACCTGTCAAATCAGTGTATAGATAAAAAGTGTTTTATAATTGGTTTCTATTTGTCACAAAGACAAATAATTATTCATAGTCTTACATGTCAAAGAATATTCAAAGCTCGTCTGATACCACTGACATAAAATCCAAATTGCTTTTGAATGGCCCATAGCATGAAAACATGCAACCAAAATATAAAATTAGTATAAACCACACTCCCTTTAAATATCGCGTTATACATTACATCACAAATTCAATATATTCAAAGATCTAATTCCATGAGAACAACTATCAACCAACAATGTACCATCACCAAATCCAATTGAACCCACTCCCTATCCCACTTTCCCAACAACACAACACTCAAGGAAAATGAATCATTTAGATGTATCCCATTAGTCAAATTCTAATGCACAACTACTAGTTCATTCTCCTCTTTTTCCACTTGCAACCACCAAAAATAATATGTTAAGGCCACCAAAATCATCTAAGAAGAAAACAAGGATTGCATGCCATAAATGCATACAAACTCTGTAGTTGAAGGCACTGAAACAAGTTTTCAATTTTGAAAAGGACAGAAATTAAATACTCCATACCAAACCAGCATTGAACATATAAAGAGATTTAAAAATTCAAAAATGCATTGCTCAATCTTTTCCAATTTTCATTTACCACGTCTCACTTCCATGTCCATATCTACATTTTCTTGGAGGATGTCACATAAAGCAAAAGCATCAACAACATCACACTATAAAGTTACAAATATTCTATTTCTATTAATTCTTTATGTCTACAAATTCCAATCTATTTTATGTTATGCAAATGTTTTTCAAAAAACTGTAACTCAATATTTGGGGTTTCAACCTTATACTTTTTGTGTTGGTTTTTTCATTTATATTCTTTATGCCTAGGAATGCCAATCTGTTTGGTTAAAATAACCTATAACTCAATATCTATGGTTTTCAACTTTTATTGTTTATGAATTTCAATGCATATCTATTGAATACAATGTGATTGTTTCACCCAATCTACTTTAAGGGCATAACATCAACTACTTTCATTTTAATTCCTAGGCTTTCATATATTCTATATGCCTGTGAATGCCAATCTATTGTATGCAGTGCAAATGTTTGTCACACTAACTAGTAACTCAATATTAGGGGTTTCAACTTATACTATTTATGAATGTCAACGCATATCTCTTGTATACAATTAGATTGTTTCACAAATCTGCTTTAAGTGCACAACATCAAGTGCTTTAAGTACAATTATTGGGTTTTCATTTTTTCCCTATATGCCTGAAATGCCAATCTGTTGTATGCATTGTAAATGTTTCACACTCAATCATAAGGGAAATTTTCTTTTTTTACATGATTATAATAATTCTAATGCACTATCAATCATAAGGCCAATAAACTCTCCCAAAAATTATTGAAAATCTAGGTTTTTTATAACATGAGTGGAATATTTGATAAAATAGAGAGAAAGAAAGTTGGCTAGAGATTGTACAACAAAAAATACTATACGTTTTTATATTAAAATATCATAACAAGATTTGGTTTCACTATAAGTATCAATAGTGATCAAGGTAAACACTTTGTAAACAAGGTGATTATGGAGCTACTGAGAAACTTCATGATAATACATAATAAAAGTAACCCTTACCACCCACAAGCCAATGATGTGTGAGGCTCTCAACAAGATCATAGGCGCCGCTTTGACCGAAATGTTTAACAATAAAAGAATTGATTGGGATGTTAAGATACCAATGATACTATGGGTATATAGAACCACAAATAAAAGGTTTAAAAATTTCATCCCATTCCATTTAGTATATTTATTAGATGTCACTTTTCCCCTAACCTTCATAATCCTAAATTTTGTACTACACTCACTTTATAAATTGGTGAGGAATAACACTTAAGATAGAGATTATAAAACTTGTATATAAATTAGATGAAAATGGGCTATTGGTGATCTATCATTCGTTTGTAGAGCATAATTGACAAAATTCTTAGCATGATAGAAACCTAAGAAAAATACCTTTTACAAAGATGATATGGTGCTACTATATGAAACTAAATTTAAAAAATAAAGGAAATTAAAAGTAATATGGTTGGGTCCATTCTACATCAATGGCATTCTAGATTGTGGTATAGTAGACTAAGGAGACATGGTGGTGAAGTATTATAATGTTATGTCAATGATAGTAGATTAAAATACTACCACCAACCCACATGATGAATGAAATAGTTCACACACCTTATATTATATGTAATATGTATTATATGAAATAAGAAATAACCCACAAAAAACAAGTTATATCTAAACCTAAAGGAGCTAGAAAAGTGTGGTAAGGTAAAATGGCTATGCTCATTAATGATATTCTCATTGTTGACCTTCTTTAACAACCACACATCTTGTCACTCCTCATTTATTATTTTACAAGTTCCATATTACTAAATTTTATTTCCCATGCATCTCAAGCTTGAAACCCTCGCTTTTACTCCCATAACCAAGTTTATAAATAAAATTCTATAAAAATGGCCACAATAATCCTCATTGATATTGACTAGAAGCCTAGGCCCAAATACAAAAATTTCCCCTATAAAGCTATATAAGTAGACCCTAATAGAGATTTCTCAAGTGTTCCTATAGAAATCATATACGCAAAGGATGTGTGTAAATATATATCCATGTGGGTTCTTCCAAAATAATGGGTTACACTTTTTGGGACATCCCGATTTTCGCTAAAATCACAATTTTTTTAAAAAATATAATGATTTAATCCTTTAAATGTTCCATTAAAAGGATTTTAATCGAAGAAGGTTTGATCAAACCCCCTTGGATAGAACCCCACTAGTTTTAAACCATACCTATAATGAAGTCTCCTCTACACCTATCAAAATGTTGATAAAAAACCACTTTTAATTTATTTTTTGGGCGATCAAATTAATTCATTTAAAATTTATGTTTTGTAAATATGTAGTCTTTATTATAAGATTCCAAAAAATTATAATTTTAAATATATTTGATTTGATTATTATATTTATCTTTTATTTCTTGTGAATGTAGATCTTTCACTGAAAATCAAGCTCTTTGTTCTGCACATGTGGAAAAATAGTAGATTATCAAAAATAAAAATAAATATCTATGCTCTTGGTATTTATCTCCTTGATCGAACAAATAAAAATAAAAATTGATACATACAGAAAAGGTTATGTGTTATACAATAAAGCTATGTCTAAATTGTAATTGGTTTGATTTCAAAACTTAAGAAAAAATATTCAATAAAACACTAGGAAACCAAATTAAGGAGCTAGATATCATAGTTATAAATTTAAATTCAAAAAAGTTAGAATTTAATCCTCATAGAAAAAAAGTTGTGTAATATAGTAAACATCACTCTTTGAAAATGATGCTTATTGTTAAAAACTAGTTATCAAAGGAGATGGGAAATAAATGCAATTTGATTCCTTTTTTTTTAATATTATTTAGAATCTACGGACAAAATGTCACAAATCACTAGTTTGCATCATCTGCAAATGCCTCATGGTTTAGCAGCTATAGGTGTCTGAAAATGAAGATTTAGTTTAAAAAGTTCAATTCAATGTCAAGTTTAGCCAAAAAGTGTAACCCACTATTGTGGGATCACCCATGTGCCACTCACAAATATTGATCACATGATATTTGAAGCACTTAGACAAACTCTCATTTAATTAGGACAAAAAATTATCTACCATATTACTAGAAAATAGGGAGATAAAAATTGCATGTATGGAAATATTTTCTTAACTTCACAAAAAAGGAAGGATGGATCAAGATAACTCCTAGTAGAATCCATGATGAGTATCTATACCTAGATAAACCCTAATACATCATAAATAAGGTCATTCAAGCAACAATAGGACTAGCACTTGCACCAATGAGGTGCAATTCTTACACCGATAGGCTAATATACTTCGGTATTTTTTATTAGCAAATAAATCCATGGAGAAGAAATGTGTGCAACTGTTGTTTTGGGGAATGTGCTGATTTAGTGAGAATGTCAGGAAAAGCAAGAAAGGAAAATGCCAATGTCAGAATGGAGGAGATCCCGGTGGGGTTCCCCCACATAATAGCCTATCGGCTAAATATACAATATGATGAAAGTGAGTAATACATTTGTTGAAAACTATTAACAATATTTATATCACAAAAAAAAAAAATATTTAAGTTTATTTGATAGAACCTAAACTGAATCACTAAGGAATTATCTTATGCTCCATATTTATAGACTCCTTACAAGCATGTTTCTTAGACATATTTATTTTTAGGGATGCAATTCATGTAACACCCATAATTTTGTATTGAGGTGTCTATTATTAGAGTTGGATTTAAGACTGTGTTAGGGGATGCATAAGTTGTGCCCCTTCTGATTTAGAGAGACTATTCCACGGTTAACCCATCTTCTATTTCAAAATTTCTCACACATGTTTCATAAGAATAGAACCTGTGTAACCTGGGCAATTCACACAAGGTAACCCATCTCAAATTGCACTGTATTTTCATGTTCTTCACGAGAATCAAAATAGGGCCTCTAGAATTCGAGCTGGAAAGACTTCTAGAAAGTGAAACCCACCTTATCACTAAACCACATTGCTCAATTTCTTAAATCCACACAAAATACCTCTATAGCTAAATATAAAGAAACTACCTGGCTTTGGCTAGGGTTTGGTAGTGGTTCCTTTACTGTCCATCCTATGCGGAAGAAAAAATCCAATGCCTCTGGATTCTCGGCTAGGACCGTTTGACCCAAGGAATACGACACACATTCTCGAGTCCCCGCCCATGTGACTAGGAGCAAAACGGGGGCTAGGTCATCAGAATTCATGCATCCTTTGCAATATATATATATATATAAACCATGCAATTAACAAATATGTTATGATCGAGTAGTGCTCAAGATGTTGGCCCTTCCTTTTCTATTCATAAAGGCTTAATTCTCAAATATAGAAACTGTGGCATATTCAAATCCCACAAGGCATTGATGTAGTCAATTGCTCATACTCCATGAGGCATTGAAACAATGGCATAGTCAAATCCCATAAGGAATTGATGTAGTTAATTGCTCAAACTCCATTTTACATATTGGCAAAAGACAACCATTTTTTTTTTAATTTTAAACCATGACATGAAAACCACTAATATTTGATAGCCATGCATTAGCATGGGATGTAAACTATACACATTGAATTGGTGCCTCATTCAACTTCATTGCAGATGTGCTACTCGGGAAGGAGGAGGAAGGATAATGAGAGTGGGTGTGTGGATATCCTTCGCATACACCCTAAGACATAGCATGAGTGTTTCTAAACTTAGGTTGGACTCGGTATAAATACATGCCACACTCTAATCTATTACCACCCATACCTAAATATTAACATTATTATTTAATTACCATAAATTTATATTAATTAGATTCAACAATAAGACTTCAATAATTATCATAATTGATTACTCATTGGAGAAATAATACTATTGTTTGATCCTTGATTATTTTCCAAAGGGAAATAATAATATTATTTCCACAATTTGAACATTTATGATATCCTGATTCTCCTTAATGATGCTATTATCATTTCCATGATGTAATTAATATTATTATGGAGTTACCCTCCATTTAAAATTAATTCATTTTATCAAAATTAGTATTAATATTAATATCATAGTTACTAATTTTCAACACTATATTTACTCATATTTATTAATTTCCAACACCATTTTTACTCATAGTTATTTTATTTCTATGTTTATCCTATTAAAAGAGTTAAACCGGTAAAATCTCTATCTTTACTTCAATGGTAATTATGTACTTTCCATTAATGGTTCCAAGATTACCTCCTCGTTAATCCCTTTTAAATGCATTATGTAAATGTTATTGAATATTTAACAACAATATAGTTGTTTGATCATTAAATAAGAAATAATAATAACATTATTAAGATTAAATCTAAATGTTGTTGAATATTTAACAATGTAGTTGTTTTATCATTAAATAAAAAAGAATAATAATATTATTAAGATTAAATCTAATTTTGAACAAAATACTACACTATTGTTAACTGATCATTGGCCAACATTATCTTTAGGGATATCCCATCAATGTTTATACTTTAAAATGATAACATTATTTAAATAAACTACTAATATTTCATTTAAGACTATTCCTATTATTATAATCATGTTAACCACGATTGCTAAAATAACAATTAACACTTATGATTTACATTAATATTTTTATTGCTTTGATTATTATTTTATACACTATTGAAAACTCAATTGATTTCGATCAAACAAATTTCTTATTTTCTAAAAAAGAAATAAAATATTAAAATACAAAAATCAAATTTTCAATCAAATTTTTTTGGCAATTGATCTAAATAAAGATAACGACCACAATTAATAATAAATATCAAAACATTTTCAAACTATACGCTAGAAAATTTAATCCGACTGGAGGCAATGCTTGTGAAATCAACTGATAAAGTGGGAAACGTGCTGGCAGTTTTGACGTCTTCCATTTTAACTGTAGACGAAAGGTAATTTATTAATCTGCGGGGCGCGAATGTACAGTTGATAATGGTCATGTCAGATTATCAGTCAACCATTGTCTCTTCATTTTATATTTTTATGCACTACGTGTTGGGGGTTTCTTCCATGCCATTTAAAAGTTTCGTCGGAAGTTGTGTTGTTACGTGGGGGGAAACTGCACTGGAATTGCCCTGGCGGCGTCAGAATGGGGGAAATTCTGGTGGGGTTCCCCCACATATAATAGCCTATCGGCTAATTAAGCGCATGTAGAGAGATCCCTCTAAATAAATCCATAAAGAATGATTAGGTCACTTAATTGACTGGGGTCACATATGATGGGAGAAGTTTGGATGTAACAAAAATCATAAATCCAATTGTGTGGTATGCAACAATGGGGATCACATACAAAGTGTAATACACAAACTGTAAGGAATCTACTACAATAACCTCAATCTAGACCACACATCAGATGGTAGTAGAGCGGAAAGAGATAGACCTCTATGAGGTCTTATTGGAATATCTTCTCAAATACATGAAAAAAATGAATAATACCCACTACCAATTCTATAGGGTTTTTCAAATCCCTACAACAAAAAATATAGAACAAAGAGTGCATATTCTCCAATATGGTGATAAAATACATTAATCATATTGTGTTCTTGGAACATAAGGATTATAGCATTATGGAAGTTTTAGAACCACAGTTATCCTAGATTTAGCAACTTACATATAAAGTTAGTGATGATCTGATAAATTACTATGTGGCAACTCTCTTCAAATTGCCAAAGCATCCCAAAGTGGAGAAATTTACAACATATCGAGAGTACATGGATAACTTGGTTGAAAATAAATATGAAGAACATGTGAAAATAATAAGGATAAATTGAAGGAGAACTAGGGAATACAAAATATCAAGCCAAAGGAGCAAAGCACATCAACTCCATGGAGGTCCAATAAACTACAAGTAGGCTACCCAATAATTAAGACTACAAAATATAGAGAATAAACAACAAAGAAAGGGAAGGGGAGAATAAAGATAAAATTTTCCACCACTCTATCATAGAGTGAAACATCCATAGAATAAACTAAAAGTACTCATATAGATGAGTACAGAGAGAAAATGAAAGGAACTAAAGAAAATAGTAAGTAATTTTAGGATTAAGGTGTCTCAACCTTTGATTCTTGTCATTCAATTTATTATTTAGGTGATTACTTAATTATTTCCTATGTTGCCTACCAAATTATTTGTCACTTTGTGGGATCTATCGGTGAGGTGGCATCCTATATGGAAGGTGACATGTACATTTTGTAAGCTATTTTAGTGGAGGTAGATGTCCCACTTTAGAGGTCATATTTTTGGGGCTAAAATGGTGGCATTTTTCATAAGTTTTTGTCACATTTATGAAAAATATGATGACTTGCTTTGTGATGGCGCCTTCAAATTTTACAAATTTTAAGTGCTTATGTCCTTTCAATGTGTCAATAGAGGTTAGGTTGGCATACCACTAAATCTACCCCAGAGCCCATCTTCGTTGATTAACATTTTATAATTCAAAGGCCATCTTGCAAATCCATATGGTATAAAGTTTTTTGGTTCACATGGTAGTACACCTACTTAGTTTCGTCTTCCCTGAATGAGTTCTAATGGGCTATTTAATGCATTTTTTACTGTGATCGGGCTAAATTTGGTGTTCTAGAAAGTTGCAAATTTCAAAATTATGAAGTCAACCCATTTTGTTTTGGCCTAAAACATCTCTAGTTCCAATTTTATCAAAAACATAGGCCATATGATGCATTATTTTAATGCCTTTCTCATACGGTGAACCCCTTTGGTGGACCCATTTACAAAGGAGGTACCAAAATTTGGATTGTTGGGAAAAATAAAATTAAAAACACATGTTTTATTTAATTATTTAGGCCCACTCGCAAAAAATCTCAGCTCCATGGGTTCCCATTTGTGTGCAGTGAATTTTTTGCCATTTGGGCAGTAGGCGAAATTAAAATTGTTCCTATTCTCTAATGTTTTGGTATCTAATATTTTTAAAACATTTTATATGTTTTAAATATTCTCCAATGTAAATGCACATGAAATGGTGTTATTTAGGGAAAAATTAAATACTTTTCTAAACTTTATAAACTTCCTTTCCTGCCATCCCATAGTAGCTTTTGTTGTCGGTAGAGGAAGTGTACAGAGTGCTTGAGGAGTAAAAGAGAAGGTTAAAGTATTTATAAATAATTTATTAAAACCTTATGAATACTATATTAAAACTTTATAAAAGTGTTTTCTTTGCTTTCTTAGTCTTTTCCCACAATCCCATGGTAGCAAATAGAAATTGCTTGTGGGGATGCAGGGAATCATAGAGGTGGGTTTTCTTAGGCGTGTAGGCGCTTTGTGGGGAGTTTTGGAGCTATTTGAAGATGGAAAATGACCATTTTGACTTGCAAAGGAATGCTTGAAGCCTTTCCAATTCCAAGGAAGCCATTTTGAGGGGGATTAATCTAGTTTTTGTTACTAGTAGCATCAAAAACACCCTACCACTCCTTCCAACGCCTAACAATCAAATAAATTGATTTGCATAATTGAGAATGATTTGAAATGCTCCTCTCATTCATAAAATATGAATTTCAATCAGGTTTTTAGCATTTGGGGAAAAATTTTAGAGTTTTTGCAGGTTCAATATGTTGTTTCTTCATCTAGAAGCTTTCCCAATCTATTCCTTATGCCTTGGGAGCATTTTTGCAACATCTTGAGCTTCTGTAGAGTACCAGGAATTTTTTGTGCCAAAATATTGAAGAAGATAAACATACACCCAAGAAATGGTGCAATTTATTTAGCTTGTAATAGAAATAATGAGCATAGATGGTGGCTATAGTACAAATATTTGACAAAATATTAGATTAAGAAGTAGGGGAAATTGTGACTTTTTGAGCAGTTTGCTCAGTTAAAATGTATTGTAAATGAAAACTTTAACTGCCAATAAATGAATTTTTAACTAGAAGTGAAGATTTTCTCTTTTTAGGTGAAATTGTAGCAAAAAAACCATTTTTACATATAGGTAAAAAGGTTGCATGAGAATGAAAGAAAGCAAAGTGATAAAGAAAATTTCAGTTGCAAATGGGAAGAAAAATGAGAATTAGGGTAAAATGGCATATTCCAAATGCCAATCAAAGGGATCTCAATGTGACAGATGTGAAGTAGAGATTAAATATGAGTCTTCTTCTCTTCTATTTTATGTAATCTCTTCTTCATTCGAAATTTTTTTGAGTTTCTTGGAGATTCTTAGCTTTTAGGTTTTGGCCATGAGAGAGGCTATGCATTGTAATTGTTAAGTGCTAAGGGAAAAGATCCATAGGCTGAAAATCCACATATTGTAATGCTCCTACAACTTCAATGCAAATATATGAATACATATTGTTATGTAATAGTCTCCATGTTTGGGATGTAACATCTTTTTGAATTGAAATAACAAAGTTATTGAGGTTCTTCAAACACATTTGTAGTTTGAATTTTTTTGTTTTGTTTTCCATGCAAGGAGCGGTGTAAATGCTTGCAAATAGGTAATGAGGATATTATATTTTCAGGTGAATTTCTAAGTATAATTTCATGAAAGGCTTAAGTAGACTTTTTTGTCATAATGTGATAGAAGTTTGTTGGTCATCAAGATTATGTTTTAGTATTATGATATGATGTGTATGATATGTGACTCTATAGATGAAGGTAGGCAATGGTCTTGTTGTCTTTCCCCATCCTCAGAAACAATCTTCAATTTGAAATAACCTTTTAATGATTTAGTTTAATGTTTATTTTGTATCTCAACTTCATTCCTATAATGAAATGAGAACAAGGGGTGTACCATTATTTCAGGCATCCATACACACTCTTGTTGCATTGTATGAAGTTTATTTGCTTTACATTATGTTGCACCATAGGTTGAATATATGCACCTAGTTTCACATAGGATCACCCTCCAAGGATTTGCAGAGCCTGGAGTGTAGGGGAGAAAAGTGTGAGATTATTCTCCCATTCATTGGCCAAATCTCTCTTTGAATCTAAGCATAAGACATGGCACACCTTTAGGGTTCAATGATCTTTTAGATTTGGGAACCAACACTATGCTAGCATATGACGGTTGTAAGAGTCATATATGACAGTTTCTATGTCACACCATGAGATTCAAGCTATATTTATGGGGAGGTAAAAGCACAAATCTATGTCACACTTTTAGCCAAGTTAGATATATCCACAACTTTTCCAACTAAATTTTTTGGCTAAATGCATATGTAGCACCACTTTGAGGCCAATTTACCAAAAAAATAGATTTATTTGAAAAAATTGATGTTTCAACAATTTCTAATCATGTAAATAACATTTTTAAAAATAAAAATAAAAATACCCTTTTGTAGATACATAAGTATAGTTTTCAAATATATATATATATATATATATATATATTAATAATTAAATTATTATTTATATTTTCCTTTTTATTTTTACTACAAGTAGGTTATCGAAACAAACTATTAGGTTGATTACCATGTCAAGGAAAATTTATAAAACTTATTTAAATTTTTTTTTTTAAATATGATGCACTGGATAAAAGAATCTATATCAAGAGGATATAATTTGTTTTGCATTTTAGATAAATAGATAATATGAAAGTTGACGTCAAATGGAAACAACTATGTTTTAATACGTGCACATTTTGATATTTATTTAAAATGTATATTTATCAAAATTGCAAAAAAAATATATCCATGGACTAAAGTTCAAGTTATAAATACTTACAAAAAAAATGGAGAAAAAATAAAAATTACTAGATAAAAGGGTTGGTCAACATCTCATGTAACTTCACTTTTCAACAACTAAATTATAGTATCAATCTATAAAAGCCTATATTCAAAATTATTTTTTATTTTTTATTTTTCTAAATATAAGCATAAAATATAATAAAAAATAAATATTTTATTAGTTTACTATTAACGTGTAGGATTGCACCTGAATGCAAAGTTGGAAAGCTCAACAATCTTGTGTAACATGGAAACACCTTCGAGCCTATGGGTTTCTCATAATGAAGGTGAATCTCTAGATTATGGGCTGGTTCCCCTTTTGATTTTTTCTATGAAACTAATGATTTATGTAGGAAAAGGGATAGAAGGATTAAAATGAATGGTAAAAACTGAAACTAGTAAGATGGTGATGCACCTAAATGATAATGAAAAAAATGCAACTTGATTCACAAAAGCTTTTTAGGATCTGTTTACACAATTCAACTTGTATATTTAAACCACATAAATATTTCACACAAAGGCCTGAAAAACTTATCTTCTTTGAAGTAAAAACAATATTTTCTCAACTATGACCTGTGAAATACAACTATTTTTGTATATATTCAATTATGAAAGAGACAAAAATTCAAAGGTTTTAAGCCTAAAACACATTAAACTCCTCTAAAATATCCAACATAAAAGACAACATCGGAAGATGAGAAGGAAAAAATTGATCTTATTGAAAAGAAGAAGAAATATTTATGCAAAAACTAGAACAAATGCTTGAAATAAAATTGTTGTAATAAAAATTTGAAGTTGAGCTACAAAACTCTATAACTCTTTGCAATGCACAAGAGAGTAGGAAGCAAGAATTGAGGAAAAAATACTAAGTCTTTTTCTTATATACAAAAATAGAGTCAAAGTATGAAGAGATGACACTCATAGTGAACTGCACTAAAAAATAACTCCTCCTAAGTGATTCATGAGCAAAATAGAAAAGGCCTATAAAAGGGGCCCACAACTGATGTAAACTGAGCTCAAATAGCTTCAAACTCCCTCTCTTAATTTTCATGACCAAAAAGAACTCTGAAGGCACTCCAATTGACTGAAAATCAAGACCAACTACTCTAGTTTCACTCCATTTCTGATTTTTGCATGAATGAGATGAAGGTAATCAATCTAAATAAATATTAAAGTAATAAATTAAGAATTAATTTAACATGCATTGTGGATTTTTCCTATTCACTGCATTTGCATGACATTTATTAAAGCAATTTATAATTGATTTCTTTAAAATATTGTTTACATTATTATTTTAGTTTCAATTTCATGCCAAAGTCAAGGGGGGCAACCTCATTTTTTCTAAAATCATTCAAAGTTACAAAAATACCTCAAGGTAATATTACAAAGTATAATAATACTAGGCAAAAAAATTTAAATCTAAGTGAAAAATACCCCAAAAGGGGTGAGCCAAACTTAGGGAAAAAATAAACCCTAAAAGAAAACCCACGACATTCATTTGCATTTTCATTTTTATCATCATGTTGCTTTCTCCACACCTCCAAGGGTTTGATGCTCAAATATTTTCCTAGAGATTTATGTGCAAGATTTAAATGCCTCCACACTGCTGGTAAGTTACTCTTTTTGCTTGAAATACTATACACTCCTTATTTTCTGTGAAAGAAAAGCATGTTTGCTTTGAAATGTAACAAAAAAGTGATGGACTCTGAGGGATTTTTTTGGTATTTTCCTCTTTGAAGGTAGCACGGTTTCTCTAGAAATGTTGAGGGTTTAACTTTATTTTCCAGATCATGACTCCATTATTATATTTTTTGAAAAGTGTTGGTCATGGCTCCATTATGTTTTCTAGAAAAGCATGGGTAAAAAACCCTCTGTCATGGCTGAGGGTTCTTCCTTTCATTCTTCCCTTCTAGTTTCTTCACTTATGTCATGGTTTCATTTATTGAAATGAAGAAAAAACCCTCCATTCTTTGCACTTGGCCCCTTGTAAATCTTTGTACCTTAGTGTGAGCTTCATATGCAAATATATTTGAGGCTTCTTTTTTTGGGTATCACTTGTCATTTCATAATTGTTATAATTACATTTGTATACGACTACTCTTTAGTTCATGTAGCCTTATCCTTTTTTATACATATGACTCTCCAAGTTTGTAAAAGTGGTTGACTTACTACAGTTTATAGGACTGTATTTCTTTCTCCTTGCATCATTGCTACTTCAAAAAGTGATTTCCTAGCATAGTTCTGTAAACACCTATAGTTCTGCTCATGAAGATTTTCTTTCCCTTCAAGCTTTCACATGATGGTACTTCCTGTCATCTCATGCTAATGATTGTGAGCTCTCATTAGCTCCTAAAGACTCCCCTTTGATTGTTATATAGGCCTATCCTATTCACTGGGGATGCTTTATTGTCTCATGATAAACCTCTTAATATATGGGATTGTCCTCTGCATTTGGATGTCACTTCCTTATATCTATTTTAGCATTCAACTCATTTGAAGATGTGGGTTGTTGACTGCCATATATTTGAATTTTGTGTGATAACATTAAACTAAGATTACTATCTTCTTGTGACTATCACCATCACATAATGCAATTCTCTCATAATGCAAGAATTTTCTTACATCCTTGTCAACCTTGGTAACACTGTCACTCATTGCTTATCATTTTGGTATGAAGATAACTACATTTGAAGGTGTAATTGTGCCTTCATTTGGATTCATAGGCCCACAATTCTTGTTATTGTCCTGGTTCACTAACCCTTGGCAAGATTTGAAACCCTGATATGGTGCTTGAGCCCTTGAGTGCCTTGTAATTACTTGATGCTTTTGAAGATTAGAGGACTACCTCTATAGATCATTCCATTGATAAGGATTATCCTTTCCATGAATTTTCCATGTTTCCACCCTAGACTTGGTGAATGAACTGATTATTTTTCATACCATGTTTTTGTACCATTGAACATGATTGCTCATTGCTTTGTAGATCATCCATTATCTTGTCCTTTAGCTAACATTGCTACTTTTTCTCCTCTTTGTTGTCCTATGCATTTCATTCTTAATATTGGGTGTGTAACTACTACATATTTTCCACTATCATAACATGTGTTCATGGCTTTGTTTTACTACATAATCCTCAACAGGCATCCTCAACTATGCTTATATTCTTTTGATACCAATGTGCCTGTGATTTGATGTTGACATAAATAACACTATTACTAAGAGGATAGTGATAATATGTTGGGCTCAACCCTTGTGGGAGCCACATTTTCCTCTACATACTATGATGTGACTGTGACTAGATGCATGAGATGTACCTTTACATGATAGTGACATTTATAACATCAATAGCATTTATGATATAAAATGTCAGAATGTACTATGTATGAGCTACAACAACATGATGATGGTTATAACATGAAATATTACTGCATTTTATAATATGACAATAGAAAAAGATGTAGTGACAACATGCAAAATGATATGACAGTGATATGAAATGATGTAACTATAATCCTTAGTGAGAAATAAATGTACCTTACTCTTTTCTATAGATTGGCATGATTTTTGAAGGAACACATTTCTCATTTGTGATTATCATTTCAAAGAGAAGGGCTACCTTCATTGCACCTTTGACTTGATGGTCATGGATGGACAATGTATTACTTTTGATTCTTTCCTTTATTGAATCTTATGCATGTGAAATCTTGTTGATATGAATGATATGTCTTCACATGTACCTACACACTCAACAAAATGTTAGGAAAAAATAGGAAGCCTGAGCTTCTCTTGATGACTGAATGACCTCCCCTTCTTGTGATCTCCATGATTTTGCATTGTTGAACTGAGATGCTTTACTTTTCCATACTTGATGTCAATATGAAATAGATTGATTATCTGTTAGTTAGGCATGTAAAAGTTTTGGAATCCTGAAATCTAACAACACCTTCTCTTGACCCTTGCAAGTATTTATTGCTGGCATCAACGAAGCTATGGGGTAGGATGAAGATGCAACTGACAAGTAGTGGGGTTTGTTATTCAGGCAATGACAGATCCCTCTTCTCTTATATGCTTACTTTTTAGATGATTTATCTGTTTCTTATGTCATCTTATTAGTTATTCCCATGAATTGTGTGGGACACTATACTTTTATAAAATGAATAAGAGACAACAATTTTATGCAAAGTCGTGTAATCTTCTCTCTTGTAAAAAATTTGCATAATAAAATTGAACATTCATTTTATATCATTGTTTGCATGAACATATGAGTGCTTTAGCATATTTTATATGTACCTTTCTTCTTTGGTTTCAAATGTTTTTTGGCTCTACTTGATTGAGCTTAAAGAAAAAATAGTTAACATTTACATCATTTTAAAATTCAAAACATGTTACTTTTTAGTGATTCAAGTTTAAAAATTGGATCAGTGTTGGTCATTTCCTTTAAAAAGTGTTCAACACAACTTTTTACTTTTACCGAGTCCACTTGCCCAAGTTTACATGTGGTAGTTGCATGTGTCTAGGTTCCCTACATTTTTAGTATAAGCTAATTTTGAGGAGATAGGTGTTGGATTTAGAAAAATCCTAAAATTATGGGTTATGAATATGACTGTCATAGTGAAATCACATTCACACTTGGGCATGGGATTTTCTTATGGTAATTTTTTGGCACCTTCTCTTCATGTTGAAGGCTATAAATACTTGATTCCTTAGGGTATTTTAGTATGTTAGGTTGAAGGATTATTGATACATTGTTATGCTATTGGAATTGCTTCAAATTCATATTGTAGTGTGAAACCATTGAAGAACATTGCTTTGACACTGTATTGTAACCCTTGTTGTTGAATAATATAGGTTGGGTTGTGTGTTTGGAATGTGAGTTTTTCTCATAAGGGTTTTCCCACATATATCTAGTGGCATGTGTTTTTATTGTACCTAGATGTTATAGTTAATCTTTACATGTTATGTGCATCGTCTTTATTTTAATTGAATAACGGTTTGAAATGTTAGAAATTTTCACATTCTCTACTCTTATAGATTAGTGTTCAAATATTTTCCACAAACCTAACTTTGTTTCAATTAAAAAGGATAAACATACCTCCATAGAAGAAGGTAAGTTCATGAAGAACAAGTAGACCAACAAGAAACAAAAAATAAATCATAAGGGGTAATGGATGTCAAAATATTATATAGAGATCTATGGGTATGTGCAGGATCATGATGGGCCAAACAGGACCTTAAGTGGCAATGAAAATTCAGAAAAATTAGAGTTAGGCAACTTGACATAAAAATTTGAATAAGTTATCTATATTATTTCAAAAACATGTAAGAATAGATTCTGTGGGAAATTGAATGTAGTTTCTAAACTACTAGGTTTATTTTTTTTTAAACAAAATCTATTTGGTGAAAATTTGAAATTTCAATGTAGTATTACTTAAATTTCAGGAAAAAATTAAGAAGTAGGTGTCTGTCTGACCACCCTAACCATAATAAAATGATAATATTTTTTTATGATATTTTAGATGTAAGTAGAGGATTCATGTCCGGATGTACACATAATTTTTGTAATTTTTCTCCAAGTAAATAATTAATTATGAATTTATTATTATAAATTTTTTACTTCATGAATTAATTTTTTTTTTAATCCTATAGTATGCAAAGCATAGAATGTGACGCATGTTTTGTATTCAAAAAATATGATATTTTTTGAAAGTTATAGATGTTTTATAATCAGCCTATCAATCAGAACTTTAGTCATAATTCTAATAGAAAATAAATAATAATAATCTATTAAATTCAAAATAAAACATAATTTATATTGGAAAAAAGCTGAGAATCTCTACAAACCCTTTTCATTTTATCAATTTTGGCTAAAATAAAGTTGTCACCTACACAAGGAAACCGAAAATAAGGTAAGTTTTAAACACGCTTTTTGTGTTGGTCTTTAGATTGCATTCTAACCAAATACTCAAAGCAAACTCGAAAGCCTATTCCCTAGGTAATGAATTTTGTGTCAGACATATCGGATATCGGATTTAAATCGGATATCCGATTTGAATCGGATATTCAATTTGTTTACATAGCATTTTAAAAATGTCAAGACTTTATAAGATATGATTTAACATATGCAATATAT
>VDFB02366188.1:28473-74873 GCA_007258455.2 Sequoia sempervirens | reverse complement strand
CTCACCAATCTTCTTTATTTTTCCTTTAATCAACATAGTTTGAATGTCATTTAGATCAGAGAATTTGTATCTAGCAAGGGATTTTTTTTCCTTCTCATCTGAATAGGCAATGGTATCTTCAGTTATAGCTTTTCTTTTCTATGATTTCGGAGGGGAATCACCAATAACAACTTCCAATTCTCTTTTACTGGAAGATGAACCCACTTCAAACTGAATCGATGATGACATACCAGAGAAAATATTTACTTTCAAGGATGTGAAATAATATTTTCACACACTTACATTATCTACCAATGCTTCTAGGTATCTCTAGATTTGTATCCCAATAGGAATATTGGATTCCCATACAACATTTTCTTTTCCTGGTAGGGAACTCAAAAAGTAAAACACCAAGCACACAAGCAAAGATCCAAACCGAAAGGGATAACCCTCAACCACTGACACGCATACATTTTTAGAAAGATTCTCAAGCAATAGTCCACACAAATCAAACTTCCTATTCTCCTTAACCATCATATGTGCAATATAAAAAACAATAGCCAATGTTGAACCTTCACGACTTCTAAAGTAGATTTTGTAAGAAACACCATACGCAACATACCTTGTAGCCAAATCCTTGAGACTATTTATTAATAAGGGTTGAGGATATTTATTGATTCCAGTCAGTTCCTCCACATCTTTGTACTTCATAGTTTTCTTTCCAAGAAGATCACCAATACTGCATAAGCTAGTAATCAATTTGATCGCTTCCTTCGAGATTAAGTAGGATTTTTCCAATACAATATTTCCATTCTTGAAATGATTCAACAAGAACAAGATAAACTCTTTATCAACAAACCACACAAATTCTCTCCAGAAGTCCATACCTAGGGTTTTTATGCTATGTAATTCATTTTTGTTTGGCCCTAGTTTCATTTCTTTCATCTTTCTATGACTAAATTCATCCAATTCAACTCCTTTCAGCTTTAGTGGAATGACACCACTCTATTCTCTATCCATTTATGTTCTTTCTTGAATTTGTTAATCGAAACCTCTTTGTTTTTCTTCTTCCCCTTTTGCAAACTAAGAAAAGATTTCAAATTACCTGTGACAATTTCTTCAAATTCCCTTGAAAATTGCTTCAAGCACGCTTCAAGATCATTCTAGGGCACCTTTCATGTTCTTGAAATGATCAATTAATTAAGAAGACTCACAAATTCCAACTTATACATCATCACATTTACCCTAGAATGCATTAAATGTGGCAAACATCAAAATGATGCTAAAAACATTCTTCCTAGCATAGAAAAACCTAATTTGGTTTTCAAAATTTCATGCCAACATGTTTTCCTCTGGTTTCTTTTCCAAAACCTCTAAATACTCATTTTTCACATTCCATCCTTGTGCCAACCTCTGATATTCCATACATTAGGGGGTTTTATATTTTTTCTGATAATGCTCCCCCTAAGACCATGCTAGGTCTAATTACCGAACAGATCATCTGCACTAGATGAGGGCACATACCATCCATCAGTAGTTCTATTTTTTTCTTCTTCTTCCTCTTTCTTCTTCCATATCTTATTCATCTCTTGTTTTATCTCTTCTTTTTCAATCTTCTTTACCAGATCATTCTTCTGTACCGGAGTGGATTGGTTTCCTTTCTTAATTGTACAAACTTTTGAGATATGTCCAGTTTATTAAAATTATAGTAGAAAACACTTTTTTGATTAGTCTGACCTCCATTACCTCTCGACCTACATTCATTTTTTCTGTCCAAATTTGTTACAAGTATAGCATTAGCCATTAAATTATTGATTCATTCTGCCTCCATGAAACCTATTCATCATCACTCAACTAGTCATGCTCACTTGAGATCTGCATTCAATAGCCTTATGTCCAATCTTTCTTGCATGAAAAACATTGTCTAGAGAAAGAGCTAGGAAACTAATTCTAATTCATTTTTTTCCTACATTTTTTTGCTTTGTGACCATATTTATTAAAGGAAATTACAGGAAAAACAAACACCATTGAAAGAGGGATACCTTTGTGCATTAGGTTGTATCATAGGCTATCTTGCAAACTTCCTCAAATTTCTCTTTTGCTTCCCTTTGTCTTGATTCATTTGATTTTCCTTAGAACTTTCACCTACATCATTTCCCAAACCAGCTTTGTCTTTACTTGATTTCTATCCAACAAGCAATTCTCCAAGATATTTGAAATTGTTTTTCACAATGTTTTTCCTTCTCCAATTCATTGCTCAGGTTTACTATCTCCTACTGAAGTTTAATGCATTCATCAGATTTATTCTACACCATTGTATTCAAACATTCTTCAATTCTTTTATTTTCTTCTACTGACACTTTTAGTCCAATTATCTCTTATTGCAGTTGCTCACTTACTTCTCTATGTCTTTCCTTGAATTTCTTCAATTCTTTCAGCTTCTAGACATAGTCATTTGCATCATCAAGATTCTCATTCAAATATTTTTTTTCTCTTTCCACTTTGTCAAGATCCTCAAGTGTAGTTCAAAGCTCTCCTTTATCATCCATCTAATCAACCTTTAGGATCCTCCTCAAGCAATTAAGCTCTACACCAAGGAACCAAATCTCTAATACCAATTGTTAAACATGTGCAAGACAACTAGGAGGGAGGGGGTGAATTAGTTGTCACAAAATTCAAACTTAAAACTTCAATACTTATCAATTCCACAACCACACTATTTTGTTATCAAGAGCATGAAATATAAATAACAGAAAGTAAGATAACACACTGAACACTAGATTTTACATGGAAAATCCAATGAGGGAAAAACCATGGTGAGGATTAAATCACAATATAAAGTAGTTCTAGAATAGAATAAATGAGGATCACTTCCAAGGGCTCACTACCCTGAAAGGACTCACTATCTAGATACAAAAGCTCACTACTTATAGGGAGGATCACTACCTACAAGGAGGCTCACTACCTAGAAAAAGAGTTATAGAAAAAAATTAGGCTTCACAACCAAAATGAACTGAGAATAATGCACCTAACAAGTGTTGATGTAGTTCTGGTGATTTTGAATACACTAACTTAACACACTTCATTATTTTCACTCACTTTCACATTTTATGTTTCCCCATTAATCATACACACTTTTTTCAATCATTCATCTTCTAAAACATGTTCAACACACCCATATATATACTCTATCTAATCACAAGCATCAATTAGGTTGGCCTAATTAGATGCACTTCATATTTACCAAAAATAATAAGTGTGGGCTCCAAGTATACACAAAATATTTCAAAAAGAAATTCAAACATCCAACATGCTACATTATGTCAGCATAGACCTAATATGGGTCGCACATAAATCTGCATAGAATTATTAATGCACCATATCACAATTAACCCAAGAAGTTAGCTAGGAATAGACTTCAATGCAAAAAGAAAACAACAAAATAATGTGTGCTATGTCGTACAAGCACCAAAGCACATAATATTATGAACTTGCATTCCTTCAAAAACTATAAAGAATTTTCTAGAACCACAAGCAATAAATGTCATCTATGGATGAATGTGTATAGGAATATCAGAGAGTGTAGCTCAAATACCAGTTCAGATACTAGACCAAAATACTAGATCAGGCACAGACTTAGACTTGTAGCCACAACATGGTGACATCAATGACAACACAAAGCTATAGAGATAGTCAATCTTCTCCATTCTTCCAATACATAGCTATTTCTATTTATAAATTTCATTTCCATAAATAAATAAATAAAACTAAATATATATTCATTTCCAAATGTCAATTATCAATTTACAAAGTTGACATGGCACTCAACACCTCCAGTCAATGCATATACTTGAATTACATCTATTACAAAAATCTCATTAGTTACATCAATGATACATTTACATAAATATAATTATGATATGGTTCCTTTATAATAGCTCACATCCACTAGTGGATGAGACCATGGTTGAGGTTCTTTTCCACCCAACCATGAAGCAATGCTTCCCTGAAATTCTTTAGTCACTCAAAGAATACCCAACCCTACATGGAACACTTAGCAAGAGATATAGTTTGCAAGGTGGAATCTGTTTCTGCCTAACTACATGCATTTCTACCCATAGCTAGAATATGCAAGTTCCATGTTAGGTAAGTAAGAAATTACAACAAAGAGATGATGAATAATAATACATTTTTTTGTAAATAAAAATGACTGCAAAGCTTGGCCAAGCTCATGCTGCATAAAATGCAACTCAAGTTAGATTTGGAAAATTAAATCTACACTCTCTTGCACCTATTCCCAGAAGAAAATATCATCATATCAAAGGGGTATCCCTCCCTTTTAGGTCATCTATTAGCATCAAATTCTAGTGTGCTATAGTCTACCAATGAAATATTGTATCATTCCATTTCAATATTATCAACCATTATTCATTTAAATCTGGTATAACCATTCATCTATCATCATACGCCTATCTTTTATTTAGTCTCTTATTGCAATTCAATGCTATTCCATTTCTACAATTTGTTCCATTTATAAAAAAGTTTAATAATCATAATCAATGAGTAATTCAAGATGAATTAGAAGGTATACCGCATGTATGTGCATGCGTACAAATGGGACATTTATGCATGTATATATTCCCATAAATTATGAACATAATTAAAATATGTAAATATACATTTTGAATAATTAAATAAAATATTCCTTACATATAGGTTTTTCATATTCAAAGAAGAAAAAATCACTTCATTCAGATGCTCCATTTAATTTATATATGACATCTAATCTCATTTAAGATCTATAATTGAAACATTTATTCCATAGTCACTTGTCCTTCATCAGGACTAAGAATAGCTCAAATGAAACATAGTTGATTTATAATATCCATAATAATTCAATACTAGAAAAGTGACATAACCGACAGAACAATGTACCTTCATTTTGAGACAACTTTAGGTTGTATATTTGTTCTTTTTCTAGACAATGTGTCCATTCCCTGATTAGTTTAGAATCACCATTATAATATTTTAATGAAATTTAGAAAACTATAAATAAAAGATACTTTATTCCATCAAAAATGTCAATCCACATGAGGGTGTTGATATGCATTTTATCATGCAAATGATAACATGATATTAGTTACCTTAAGGTCTTAAATTTAGCCTAATATCTATAGAGCCATTGTTCAACCCATAATATAATGAAACACCCTTTAAATACATATAAAGAAAATAGAGTATAGTCGATATTTTGACTCAGATAATAAACACTAGAAAAATCAGTGGTGATCAAGTGTATATATTTATGTTGGCTCTCAATTGTTTTTTCCTTGATGTCAAAAGTGGTTTTTTGATGTGATGATATGCTTGGTGGATGTTGAAAAGATGCAGTTTTTTTTGATACATGATGATTACAATTGATTTACATGGTCTTTACACATGGTTCATGGAATGCAATTATAAGTTTTAGATTTCAATGCTGCGGTTTTTGATACATGTCGGTTACTAATATTGTTATCATTTTTCAAGGTGCTACAAGTTAGATTTATCCTTTTCATGATTTCAAATCATAGATCAGGTATATGGTAGTTGATGTTTGATATGGTATACATGATAAAATTTTCTTATAAAACAAGTATCTTAGACACTATGCACAATGACTTACACATACTGCAGATATATTTAAGGCATACATTTGTTTTTTATATTGTTGCATTTTCATCTGGAAAGATAGAACAAATGATATTTGCACAACTTATGTTTACATAAAACATAGAAGATTGTTTGTTGTCTTCAAGACACATAGTATGCCAATATTTGATACATGGTAAAGTATACAATGCTAAAAGGCTTTGGGCAGCTTGTTTTTGAAATCTTGTTTGATCATTTTTTAAAAATATATATGTAACATTGTTTAAGTCACTTTGTGGCTCAAGTGCTAAAATAGTCACATTGTATTCAAGTGATATTGGCATTATAATTTTATTTTTTGTTTTGCAATAAAGTTTACAAGGTGATTTGGTTGGACTTATATTAATAAGGTTTTAGGCTCATCCTAATAAGGCTTCAGTTTGTTTGGATTGATCATATATGGAATTAGACAGCTTGCATGGTATTTTGTATTTGAGCACAATGCATGTGTGTTTGGTCACATTGCATTGGTTTCCTTGGTCAACATCTCTTGTAAAATATCATTTGTTTGATTTATACTCCTAAAGAGTATCGAGTATAGTAAGCATGTGATTTCAATGGAATAGACTTTTTAAAAGTCTTGGCAATCATATTAAGGATCAATATTGTTGATGTTTATATCAGGTTGCACGAGACTCAGTATTCATGTGACTTCACTTCACCTATTAGTGACTTGGCACCAAAAATGTATGTTTGGTTATGATGTGGCAATAATGTGTGTCAGCATCCGTGGTAGAAGAATTTGAAATTGGACTCAGAATCATTATGATGCCTGATTAAATCATGTGTATTATTGAGTTTTTGTTACCAGACTTCAAAGCATCATTGTTTTTGATAAAGTCTTTGAAAGACTCAAAGTAAAAGCTAGGGAAAAATTATTATGCATTGTGTATAGTTTTGGAACCCTAGTAGTCACCATATGTTTTCTAATTTGTAGATCAACACTCTGAAATAATGTGTGTAAAGGATGGTTCAATGTATTGGCACTTTGATTGATATTGAACATTTACTATAAGCTATTGAGAGCTCAAATGTAGAAGTTAGTTAGTGGAGATTCGGTGACATCTTACCAACTGGGTCATTGGGAACTTCTTGATAGGTCATCATGTTTCTCATTCAGTTTTTTCAACCATATATTTTCAAAATTTTGTTTAATACGAGCTTTGGATCAGTTGGTTAAAGAGAAGGTTAATGATGTTGGTTTTGTGAATATTTTTTTGATAATGTTTTTGTTAAGGAATATTTTTGAAAAGGTTGGTTAACAATCTTATAGGGTTTTTGATGATTCTTCTCTTGGGCTATAATTGAAATATACTCATCTTTTTTTAGCTATAGAATTGGTAAAAGGGTTTCTTATTCTAAAACCCTAACCTGAGTTGGTTTATAGTTACATAAACTATTTTTAGAGTTTGTTATTCATAGTTCCTTTAAAAGATGATCTTCAGGAATTTTCATGGGTTACTTGAAAAAGAGGAATATGATGTTTCAGATATTCAGTCCAAAAGTTGTGTTGCATTGAAAATCTTTGTATTGATACTTAGATTATTATATTTGAGCAAGATGTTGTCATTCTCATACAACATTCTTCAATGTGCTTATTGAAAATTTTTATAGTCTTCTATTCAAATTCTAGGACTACAAATTGCACTTCTAGGGTTTTGATAGAATATTGTGATGATTATGCATAGTAATGGATTTGGTGCTCTTGTATTTTGTGGGGTGGGTATGTGTAGGATCATGATGGGCCAAAAAGTGGCAATATGATGGGTATGTGGCTGATAACTTTTTTCTACCCAAAATTGATGAAACGAAAAGGGTTTTTAAAGGAGATTCTCAGCTTTCCACCAATATAGATTATGCTTTAATTTGAATTTAATAAGTAATTATTATTCATTTTCTATTCAAATTATGACTAAAGTCCTGATTGATAGGCTAATTGAAAAACATCTATAGCTTTCAAACAGTATCACATTTTTTGAATCCAAAACATGTGCACATTCTATGCTTTGCATACTATAGGATTAAAAAATAAAAATTGAATTTCAATGATGTTTGACTAAGTTAAGGTGGTCGACATATGATTTCTTTATATTTTTAAAAAAAGTTGTAATAAAAAATTCATACCACTATTTACTTAGAAAAAATTACAAAAAAATATGCATCACATCGACATGAATCCTCTATTTATATCTAAAATATTATAAAAAAATTATCATTTTATTGTGGTTAGGGTGGTCAGATGGGTGACACCTACTTCTTATTTTTTCCCTAAAATTTAAGTACTACCTGCATTGAAATTTCAAATTTTCACCAAATAGATTTTTTTTCTAAAAAACCTAGTAATTTAGAAACTACATTCAATTTCCTAAAAATTCTATTGTTACATATTTTTGAAATAATATAGATAACTTATTCAAATTCACTGTTGCCTAACTTTGATTTTTCTGAATTTTTTTGCCACTTAAGGGCCTGCTTTTTCCATGATGTGATCCCGCACATACCCAAGTTGGTGCCCTGACTTGTGGAGTTGGTGCTCCCGTGAACTTGTGGAGTTGGTGATCCCCTTATGGAGTTGGTGCTCCATATTTTGTGGAGTTTGTGCTCCTATATTTTGTGGAGTTGGTGCTCCTAAATGTGAAAAATTTGGTGCTCTAAGTGAATAAAGGAAATATTTTTCAAGTGGTTTTTAATTCCCCAATAGGGTTTTTCCATTCAAGAAATTTTTTGGTGTTATGTGATGTTTCTATGTGTGAATGGTTTATTTACTTGATTACAATATTGTCATTAGTTGTGTATAAATTTTTTGATGTTAGTCATTCATTTCTACCATTCTTTAAATGAAAGCATCTTGCATAAAAAGTTTAGTTATAAGCTCTAACATATGTGTAAAGTTTATCAAGCTAGTCTCATTTAATAAAATGTTTATTTGATTTGTAATGCATATAATATTGTTTAAGTTCAAGTGAAATCTGTTCTTCTTTAGTCATTTGATATTCTGGTTTAAAAGTTTAAAATTTTGTGACTTTCTTGAATCATTGACTCACCCCCCCCTCTGAGTGATTCTATTGTCCAACAATTTATATATACATGCATAATCATTCAAATGTTTTCAATATCCATAGTCTGAGATGGCCAAGAACTAGTAACACAGAGTAACATCATCATTACTTTCATGCATCAAATGTAGCAACATTCAATTGAGGATTACCATTAAATGATAGCATTGTTTAGTTGAGGATTACAATTGAATGATATAATCATTCATATTCACCTACCTTTTACACAGTATGGTGAAGTGTATAAGTTATGAGGAATAATGTGAAAATTGCTTCACCCATGTGTTTATCAAGGTATGAGTCACTACCTTTTATCACAAAATATTGGTGGGTGTGGCATTCTTAATGCCAAATGAATGATGCATTTTGTTCATCAATAGATAAGATATCAAGCGATATACATCACTCAACTAGACGCTCACAAAGTAATGGTAAACAATATAAGCTAAAATCAGTGAAACATAATTACATCGGTCAAGCCGAATGGCCACGACTATGAGGAAATGAATAACATGCAGGTAAAAATCCCATCATAGGTGTATAACTCGATTTCCTATACATGGTATATCAGAAAGAAACAAAGCTTTCATGGCAGCTTGGCCCCAAATGAAACTATCACAAATCGACATGGGTTGATCAATAGGGGCAAAAACAGGATTTCTAAAGTCACGAAATGCATGACACAACACATGAAAGTACATGATATTTCCAATATATCACATAGGAATGAAACTCATTTGATTCAAAGATGAAACATTTGAAGCTAGGTTTGAATTACCTCAGCTTGTGCATTTTGGGCAAATTTTCCTTCAATGGTAATAGAAACAACTTCTCAAAACCCATCATTGTCCTCGTTCTATCAAGATTTTTCATTGATGCCCTCCTATTTTTGTTAGATTTCCTCCTCAATTACTCTTTCTAACCATGAATATCTCGTTGCTAATTTCAAAGATAGTGGTCTTAATTCTCTGTCTCCATTTTCTCATTACTTGGTCGCCTACTCCCTCTATTTTGTGGGCATTGATTGTTACATTAAAAAATATAGGGGTCGGCCCTTACCCCCTTCATTATTGGGGTTATGAATTCCTTATTAATTCCCATGTAATACATTTTATATACACATAAATATAAACTTATATATATGGCTTTCATTCACATGTGTATATATATATACACACACTACATATATACATACATATATATATATATATATATATATATATATATATATATATATATATATATGTATATTTATTTATGGACATATTTTATTTATATGCATGGATTTACAAGCATTCCTATTATATATTTTTCATTTCCTTTTTCAAAAACCTATTGAAACTTTGTCAAAATGAACAAATAATACATTCATTTTCCATATGACAATTATATATGATAGAATGCATTTCCAAACTCATTTATCATTGAACTTTGAGATGGAGAGAGTAAGTCAAGGTTTCACAATAAGTTTGTTTTTTTCACAAGATTACTTATTCAAAAAATTATGATTTCACATAATATAAAATGATATCTATCTATTGGAAACAAATGTAGATGTCATGAACTACTATGGTGTGTGAGATTCTAGATTCCATTCCTTCTTACCATTATCATCCAGCTAAGTGTTCCTACCTTAATTGAGTTCTTGTCCTTGAACCTACTCCTTCACACACATTCTTATACTGTCCCACCTATCAATAACCTTTAATTGATAATATTATGGAATAATTCTCTTAAATCATAAAATTACATGATATTCAAATTCAAATATATCATCACATTTATCAAATCCATAAACATTAAATGATAATTTCTATTTTTTAATTATTTCAATTAACTCAACATTATTAAAATCAAGCAATGAAATTAAGATATGACATTGTAAGGGTACATGAGACTTAATCCATGAAAATGAAGTTAAATAATGTCAAAATACTAGTAGAAGAGGGTTATCAACCATTCTCCTTAATTTCCCCATGGTATAAAGATCTTGAGGGCTTAGCTTGAATGAAAATAAGATAACTTCCAAGAGGTTTTTATTTCAATTCACAACCCACTCTTTATACTCCACCAAAACATTAGAGTTGAGGGCATACCCTTGGTGATAAAATCTAAAGAAAGCCTCCTAAAAATAATATTGGGAAGAACTGGTGTTTCTAATTCTCAAATTCACACAAGCATGCGAGAGAAGAGCATATGCACTCACTTATTTTAAATTAAAATAGAATTATTTATTGATTAACTAAATAGAAATGTGATGTAACACCCCTGCCACACAACCCTAGGGGAAGTTTCAATTAACACATGCAATAATTTATTTTATTTTATTTTAATTTCTGTATTAAGAACAAAAGCAAGAAATTTCACTACACATTGCCAACAACCCCTAAAGTTACAAGATTGAGTTTACTTAAACCCAAACAAGAAACATGAATTAAAACATAGCATTTAAAACACTTAACATTTTAAATGCTCATACATTTAATTATATAACCTATTAATTACACATTCATTCCATGCGATATTAAATTACATCAAGGCATAAGAAATACCACATGTTCCCAATAATATGAATTACAATATGATTAGATCACTCATTCCCCAAATGAGGTAATTCTAATATACAAGGCTAAAAATTACATCTTCCACCTTGATACAAAGAGGGGTAATAAAATTACAATAATAAAAAGAAAGAATAAAGCATGAAGCACTAGATCCCATGAGCTCTCCAACTGGAAACCTCGTCCACATGAACAAGAAGATGACCCAACAGATTAAGGTGCACACTCCACCAAACCATGTGATAGCCAAAGGCTCACCCCCCATGCTAGGAGATAGTAACAAGGAATTCCTATACAAGACCATCCACTCCTAGACACAGGCTTACTCACACAGACATAACCCAACACATGAACCAAACATCCATAAAGATAACACAAGTACAACTCCAACATTATTGACATAGGTCACATTGCTTCCAGAAATAAAATAGATCGAGTATGATAAGAAGACCATGCACATATACCCAAATACCAACTGTTGTCATAGAAAGAGTGTCATCACATAGCTCATCATGGGATATCCTATGGGAATCTTCCTAGGCCCTAACCCCCACTATGGGTTATCCTGGTGGCCTCTATCGAATCTCGGCACCCATGGTCACTCATGCAGAAATCAAATACCTCTCGGAAGGACAAGATAGATGACCTTGCCATTCCAGGCCTTCCTGTCTCATCCCAAGTCTATACAAGCCCTTACGTCCATGAGCGAGGCTCAAATATCTTAATTAGTGTGAGATATTACCTAACTTCTAAGTACATTAATTTAGTTATCACTTGATTAAACCAATTCTGAAGGTTTTCCAGTTTAGCTCTTTGGGTTCTAGCCCCTAACAAAAGCCACTCTTCTACTTGACAACATACCAACCAAAACTAATCACTAAGGGAATCTCAAGTGCATACCAATAAAATTAAACCACTCCAACCCTAGGAGGAACACATAAGGAAAATCCATTCCAAACACAGGATGCAACAAAGGTCAAAACCCTATCTAAACATTGGAGGCAACAAACAAATAATCCACTCCTTCCAAAGGAGGCACAATTCACATAACCCACTCCTAATCCAAGGAGGCGCAAACCACATAAACCACTCTTAGTACAAAGGAAGCACAACCATCCCTGTTCGTTAAAACTGGGTAAAACAACATGAAACAACTATATGCACTACCCAAAGTAATACAATAGTTGACTAACAAAATACAACCCCAAAAGTTAAACCCTTCTGGAAGACTTAACCACCATTCTAAACAAATTTCCTAAAATGAAAAATAGATGAAGTGTACATTCAAAAAGGAAATCAAACAGGAATAAAAACTATATTTGGATTTCCTAAATCCACTTCCTTCTTAACATTCAATAATTTATTGCCTTAATAAAGCTGATAAAATAACGTCTCTTTCAGACAAAGATGAAATTTAAACCCAAATCTTTAATTCTCTAATTGCATTTAAATAATAATAAAATAAAACAATTACTTCTTCTATTCAGAACAATTCAATAAATCATTTATCCTTTTCAAATGATAATTGATAATAATAATAATCATAATATTAACCATTTCTTCTTTTCAAAATAAATCATTTCAAAAAACACAATTAATTTATTTTTTCCAGCATCAAGAATGATGGAGATTACATAATGAAAGGGCAATATGACGATTTAATCACCTACTTAGGGTTTTCCTAAATCCAAGCTGAACAATGACATATTGCATGTAATCAATTCAAATAATTAAACTAATTATTTTCTTCCAACTTCCTCAATTACAACTAATGATCAAAATCAATTTTCTAAAAAACATCAATCTCGCGCAGAATCAATATTTGCATCATTAAATAAAATATCCCTCTTAAACAATATATTTAAATATAAGTATATATTAAACCTATATATAATTATATACTCAATGTATATAAAATTATATGTATATATATGTTTAAATATATATAAATATCATTTAAATATATTTTTATAAAAAAAATTAATTCAAAATTCAACTCATATAAAACAAACCCCATTTAATTAAAATATAAAATAAAATAATAAAAAGAAAATTTATTTAAATTATAATATATTATATATATAATATATATATATACATATAATATATATACATATATAAATATTATATATAATACATATATATATTATATATTATATAATATATCAAATAAAATTTAAATAAAATAAAATTGAAATTGAAAATTAAAAAAAAGCAAACAACATCTTTTTCTGCAGCCCCACTATGGGAGGAGGATTGCAGCCACATGGCAGCCATTCTCCTCTATGGAGGAAGGTAGCGCTCTCCATTAGTTAGTGCATGTAGCCATAACTGCCCCCTCCCCAAAAATATTATTTTGTTTAATTTTTTTTTAAAAAAACCCTCTAAAAAAAAACAGAGATGAAAAGCTCTGTTTCCTGTAAAACAAAATACCAAAATAGAGTATATATATATATATTTTAACAAAGAAAAGAGATCTGGGTAAATAATAAAAAAGCACCTAGCATAAAATTTCAATACATGAATATATAATATATATATTTGCATATATATATATAAAATGCATCTATATATAATTTTTTTTTTGATTTATAGTCAAGTTGTGCAAATCTTTCCTCCAAGCAAAGCAAAATACACAACCAAATAATTTTTAAGCACAAGTTTCTAATTTCTAATTTATAACAGAAAGTTCTTTTGTTTATTTTTCTCTATTTCCTATGGTTTGATTCTTGTTTTGATTTTCTTTCCTAAATCCAACAGAAGTTTGAAAGTTTTGAAACCATTTCACATGGGTTTTCATTGAATCTAAATAGCATTTTTAAAGATTTTTCCAATAGCATAATGAAAATTTGAAACTTATTTCAAAATGAAAACAGAAATAAAGGAGGAACTTGGTTTTTTTCTCCACAAATAGAAGGATTCAAATGGTGCTTTCAGATCTTTTTCCAGCCCATGAAGAAATCCCCTTGCTTCTTCAAGATTTCAAGAACAAAAAGCCAAATCCTTGCTCCTCCTTTCTTCCACAATTTCAAAATTAAAAATAAAATGAAATTTGATTTTCCTTACAAAGAGCTTTCCATCAAAGGAAAAACTAGCAACCAAAGCAATCTCCCAAAGAAATATGCCAAAAAAATTCTTCTCCATATGTCTCCAATAATAAGCTGTCGACAAGTTTTGCACTAATGAACATCCTCCAAAATGACCTCCACAAGCACCAAGATAAGCCCTGTTTGAGCGTTAAAGGGATTTCAGAATCTCGAAGACATCATAATAGGAGACCATTAAAAGATCTTCTATACAATGCGTTTGCAAGGATCACATATTTAGCAATGAGCTTACGTAAACGCTTTCAAGTATTTGTTGTGGTAGGTTCGGGAATGGTATTGTCTTTCAAATAGTTGTATATTGTATTGTACCATTCACATGAAGCATCTTGAGTTATCGCCAAAATTTCTTCTAATGGAGTATCGATCGAAGGTTGCATGATGGGATGGATAAAAAAAGTGAAGTTTGTGGAAGGATCGTGTGGGGACATGGGAGAAGCTGCACTCGCCATTGCATCCGCATGTCGATTATCTTTGTGGGGGATGCTATGAATGGTGAATGAGTCAAAATTTTCTAATAGTCTCATTATAAGATCCTTGTATTTTAATAATTTGTCATGTTTAGTTTGATGTGTACCATTGATTTGTTTGATGACCAATTTTGAATCACCAAATATCTTGATATGTTTAGTGTTTAGAGATAAAGTAGCTTGTAAACTTGTGATTAGTGCCTCATACTCAATTGTATTATTTTTGTATAGGAAATTTAATCGATAGGATAAGGGAATAGGTTTTTCGTCAGGTGGAATTAGTACCACTCCAACACTGGAACTTGTTCGATACTTAGATCCATCAAAAAATAACTCCCATGGTGTAATATCAGTGGTTAAGACATGATCATCAGGAAAGGAATCAGGAGTAGGTAAAGCAAAAGGAGAAGGAGCGTCAGCTAAGTGATTAGTTAAGGCTTGACCTTTGATTTATTTTTGTGAAACAAATTTAAGGTCAAACTCAATTAACAACATCACGCACTTAGCTAAGCATCCAGAGAGGTTTGTTTTGTTGAAAAGATATTTAAGAGGATCAAATTTTGTGATGACTTGTATTTCAGCATTAAGTAAATAATGCCACAACTTACTACTAGTAGTGAATACAAGAGCCAAACATTGTTTTTCAATTGGTGAATATCATGTCTCATAATCAATTAAGGTGTGGCTAATGTAATAAACAGGGTGTTATTTACCATGATCATCATGTTGAGCCAACAATGTTGCAAGAGCATGGGCCAATGCAGCAATGTACAAGATAAACAGTCTATGTGGCACGGTGGGTTGTAAAATAGGTGGAATAGCTAGATATTCCCTTAGACTCTCAAAATATTGTTTACAATCCTCATCAAAATGGACACCCTTTTTAAGGAGATTCATGAAAGGTAATGTGTGATCGGCTAAAGATGCAACGAAACGACAAAGAGCTTGAATTCAACCTTGTAACGTGCACAACTAAGAAATATTCCTAGGAGGTGGCATGTTAATAATTGCATCGATTTTCTTTGTGTCCACCTCAATGCCTCTGTGAGATATGAAAAACCCAAAAAATTTACCACTATCTACACCAAAGACACACTTTTTTGGATTTAATTACATGTTGTAGTGTTTTATGCGTTCAAATATTTTAGGAAGGACGTTCACATTGTCTTGTCATGTTAACAATTTAGTGAGGATATCATTGACATAATATTCTAAAATTTTGTGAATGTAATCGTGAAATATTAATTACATTGCACGTTGATAAGTTGTACTAGCATTCTTTAGGCTGAAGGGCATCAAAACCCAACAAAATGTTCCCTAGCGGAGTTGTGAAGGAAGTTTCTAATGATCTTGAGGTTAAATTAAGTTTGATTATAACAAGAAAATCTAAAGCCATGAATGACAACAAAAGCATGTCTAGCAATTGAATCCATGATTATGTGTCTATATTAGGAAGCATAAAATTGTCTTTTAAATAGGCTTTATTCAAGTCTCAAAAATCCATGCACATTCGAATATGATTATTGAGTTTTGCAACTACGAAAATGTTTGAGATCCAAGGAGAATAATCAATAGGTCTAATAAATCCTACATCAAGGAGTTTTTTGAGTTCCTCTTTAACATGCAAGGCTATGTTAGGATGCCTTTTTTAGATATTTTGATGAATGGGTTTAGCATTTTCAGCAAGGACAATGTTATACATCACAATTTTCGGGTCAATTCCTAGCCATCAAGTAACAAAATTTTTTTAGGAAAATCATGAGTAAGGTGGTATGCTCCACTACCCAGACAATTTGTGGGATTTTTTCTCAAAGGCGTGTGTATAAATATGCATTGTTTGCTTGTCTATTGAAGTGATTCCTTTAGTTATCTTGTGACCATTTGGTGGGAACGAAATAGAAGAATATTTAGGAATGAATAAATGATGGTTGATCAAGTACTTGTGAAATTGGAATCTTCAATATCTGAGATATAAAATGCTTATGTTTCAAAGACCAAACATGTTGGTTGAATGTTTGCAGATTGGGACTCAAAGGTTATGCAGAAATGGAATAAAAAATTTCTACCATTTAAAGGAAGCCAACATAATAATTCAAGTCAAAAAGTGGATAGAAGTAGAATTCAGTGGATTCCACCTAAAGAAGGCTATTTAAAGCTAAATTTTGATGGTGCTTCATGAGGGAATCCAAGTTTGTTAGGTGCAGGGGTTGTAATTAGAGATCACAAAGGTCTTCTAGTTTTAGCATTGTCTATAAAGTTACCAAAGGGAACAAACAATATTGCAGAAGCACAAGCTCTACTTCATGACTTGCAATTAGCATATGATATAAAAATAAAGCACTTGGAAATTGAAGTAGACTCATTAATCATTGTAAATTCTTGAAAGGAAAAAAAATAAATTCTTGGCAAATCAATTATGTAATACAATAGGTATGGAAGCTAATGGATAAGTTTAGATTTATGTAGATAAGACACATATATAGGGAGGGAAAATTGGTGGCTGATAAATTTGCAAATGTTGGTTGTGATCAAGATCAAGAGGTAAGGCTGTATAGTGATAAATTGGATGAGTTAGCATAGGATCTACAAATTTGCATAAATAAGGAAGTTGTTAGTTAGCATTTGATGAAGAGATAATCATGCAATATCAAATTACTTATCTCTCCAACATGAGTGATAAAGTAAATCATTTAACATCAGTGGATCTACCAGTTAATGCTCATAATAAGGAGTCTTAACCACATCAAAAAGTTGATAGTGTGTTAAATATTGTTTTCTATTGTGTTAAAAATTGCATTAAGCACAAAGCTTTTAGATCTATCATTTTTGTTGTATAGTGATTGCCACTTCATACTCCAAAGTGTAAGGTCATTCCAAGATATTCCCATGTGCGAATATGTGAGATTGAAATTAATCTAACTTATTCTTGTACAACATATGCATAGTTTGCAAAGAGAATTATTGGTAGCATGTGTAAAATTTTAGGGTTACTGAAGGAAATATTTCCTCGTTTCAATATATCAAAGGAGATTTGTTTAACATTAGTGTGCATCTAAAGAGGAAAAATTTAGTGCTAAGCTCAAGATAGAAACAGATGGAGAAAACTTAAATAGCTAAAGTGGGTGATTTAAATATAGCACATGCTCTCTTGGGAAAGGGTTGCCATCATTATAGTCTACCATCAACCAGAATGGTGTTGAGGCAGGACATTTATCCTTTTTCGTGCAACAATGTGTGCAAAGCAGGATGTGGTATCCACATCAAACTATTTTGTACAAACTATATGACACTTGCAGAGTAAACATGAAGTGGCATGTGTTTTTTTTTTTTTAAAAAGTGCAGAAGATCTAAGCATTCATACGAGCATACATGCGATGGCAAGATATCATCAAACTTGCGAACAAGGCATATTGACAATTGTAATGGAGGTATGTGTTTTAATTAACAAGTGTCCATTTCTTTTGCATGTGTAAAACATTTAGAGGTGTTCGTAGCTGAAAATTCATAAATTTGAGGTGGCTCCAATGTGGAAGAATGAGCCTTGCATGTGGCAGATTTTAGTCTACTTCTATTTTTTTGGATATATTTTGAGGTCCATTCCTTTTAAGGTGGAATGATGCATTACAGTTGGGAAAGTCATAAAGAAGACGTCAAATGCAGAGTTAAAAATAAATAAAAATTATAGAGTTCAAAATGGTGTAATGTTTGTGGGAGTTGTGTGGTCATCGAAGAAGCAGAGTTGGGCAACAACAAAGAAACAAAGTTGGGAAATCTATTGGCAGCCTTGTTGGGTAAAATATAATTTATTCTAAATTCTTTCCTGTATAACATGGTGGAAAATTTTAATTTGTTAAAATTTTAAGAGCTGCAATATGAGCAATATGCTATACTTATGCACCATGCTAGAAATTGATTGGCTAAAAATTGACAAGAAATTTTGAATTAGCTTGGTGCATTCTAATTAGTGAATCTTTCATATTTTCATTTTTCATTTCACTAGGTATTGCATAGACCAGGGGCTTCATGGATTTTTTCAAATTTCTCTTCTACCCATTATCTTCAAGCTCATTTTCTGGGTAGTGTTGTTCATAGGACTTTAAGCCTATTCTCATAGATTTTGCATCATGGAGTTTTTTCCACTGAATCACAGAGCTTCATTTCCAATTCAAGACTGGGAGTTACCATTTTCAAAAGCTTTGGAAAGAGAGCATTTGTCACATATAGTTAATACTTATTTCCAGTTGGTTTAAAAATGTTTGAAGACATTGATTGGAGAAGAAATTTTGCTTCCTTCAGCATAGAGACTAATATTTCCTTCAAATTTAATTTCAATATTTGTTTCAAATGTGCTAGATCTAAACCCCAATTATCAGGATATGGTTAAGCTGGAAAACTTGGTTATCAAGGAAGTATTTCTGTAAGATAATGCATTAGTGAAGAGCATTCAGAAATATAACTTTTGGAAAGGAGATGCATATGCAGGGGGGATTTTTCCTAGACATTACTTACCACAAGGTTAGCTTTATAAATTTGTACATTGCAATGAAGATATCACTGGAGTATAAATCATCAAGTCATCTATACAGAGCAATAGGTAGACATCATTTTGAAGTTGGAGATGATATGGTTAGAAGCTTCAAAACAAAATATCATGTTTTATCATTTCTGCTAACTCACCATTGTCACCATGAGGGAAACTCCAGCAAGCAAGAGGAAAAACATAAAGGGGTGGCCAAATTTGCAAGGTCTCAAGCTAAAGAAAGTAACAGGATGGCACATCAAGTCGGGCTAATTCCCCAAGTGCCAGATATGAACATAATTGCAAAGTCACATTCAACTCCATTGACACATCATACCATGCAAAAAGGTGAAGGAGTTGATAGTTTGTCTATTGGAAATGTTTGATATTATGAACATTTTAGAGCATTTTACTTATATCTTACATTTAGTTGTTTTGAATCTACTAATCCATTACAAGATTTCAAAGCATGAGCTATATGGGGCAGTATATGGCATATGAACCATGAAAATTTTGGAGCAGTTTTTGCAAAAGGATATAATCAAATGTCTATGAATATAACAAGCTAAAATAGTACAAGCTCATATAAAGTTTTTTCAGCAATGAATTGTGCCTCACAGAAAAATCATGCTGAGAGAAGAAGTTGTTGATACATCAACATATTATTGTATAAGCTAGATTTTAAATTATGAACTAGAATTATATTAGTATTGTAACCTCTTACATTATTATAAAATGTATTAAGTCAGATATATGCCTTTTATTTAAAAAGAAAAAGTGGTAGTATCTTCTTGTTCTTCATCATCAAGGCACTTACCAATCTTAATAACTTTATCTTTATAATTAATGTACATTGGCACATCAATTGTATCTCCTAAAAGGAGTGTGTTGGATTTAGGACGTTCAGATTCATAAAATTCTTCAGTGATATCACTTGCTTCTTGCTTGGTAACGTTCATGGCACAAGTAATGTTTTTCATGTAAGTACGCGAGGATGGGGTATCATAAACACCTAACATTTTTTACAAAGCCTCGTCGCTATCACCATATGTCAATGAAGGTAGTAAGATTATATTGATTAAATCAAGATGTTTAATTGTAAGTTTGTGTTGTGAGTGATATGTTATAGAATTAATGGTCAACGATGGTCATTGAGTAGCTTTGGTAATTTTAGAAAAATAATATCCCAATCTAGTTTTTGTTTCTTGCATAATAGGTTCAATAGGGAAACAAATACCTTGCTCATGTTTTCTACACCTTTTCCAAAATAGCCTAATTGTTTTACAAATTTATAGCCTTTTCCATAAATTCTTTCCATTTCATGTGGAGTAGGTAGGGATTGGTAATCTATCTCATCAAAATTAGTTGTGTATGTTGCATTGTCATCCGAATTATAGGTGTATACACTTTAAAATGGTCACATCACATTGTCTGGTAATTAATTAAATATTTTTAATATTTAATTAAAATCTTTTGATTCTATCTACGTATAAATAAATTTAAATAATTTATTTATATTGTTCATGATTTCATTTCGATTAAATATTTAATCACCTTTTCATATTCATTTCTTAACTAATTAAATAAATGTTACAATTTATTTATATTAATTATCATATAATCTTAGTTTGAATATCTTATTCAAATAAAGATTAAAATATTATTCTTCTTCTAAATATCATTTACAATTAAATATTCCAAAATATTTAATTATTTCCTCTAATCTAATTTAAATATTCGTTCTTAAAATCATTTCAAATTCCTCTAATTCGATTCATTCAATTCAAAAATCTATTCATAATTAAATATTTCCAAAAATATTTAATTAAATCTTTTAAATATTTCAAAATCTTCTAAAGTCACATCATAATTAAATATTACAAAATATTTAATTAATTCTTCCATAGTTTTCAAAAATCAAAAATCAAATATCAAAAGCAATAAATAAAATTAAATAAATTTATTTATTTAATTGGGGATTTATCTTCAACTCCCGGGAAGCAAACGGTTGAAACAGAAAATTAAATTTCTCTATTTCTGTGCAGGCTTGTTCCCGTGGGTTGAAGACATGAATCCATCCTTCTCTCCAACCTCTCAACCTCTTCCATCTTCTTCTCAACCTCTCCATCTCTCACCATTCAAATTTAGCAGACAAATTCATAGCCATAGATTCTTGCCAGCCGGGATGGAGCCTGAAAAAATCTATAAATACAGTTGCCGGGAGCTCCAAATCATATAGAAGTTTAAGCAAGTAAACTATAGCCAAATTTGCAAGTAGCATTAACATTCATAGAGTACTTTCATAGCATAAATAGCATAGAATCATAGCAATATCAATAAAATCATGATACATTTCATTCACAGCCCCTATGCATAATCACAGCCCCTATCCATATCCATATCAACAATCCCATCTTCACCAGCATATAGAATAGTTTTCATTTGCATTCTCATTCTACAACAGCCATTTGGAGGAGCTAACATCAAATCTGAGAGCAGCAACTTCAAACTCCTGGAGATAGAGGAAAATGAAACGGCTCTGAAGAAATCTTGCTTATTTGAATTTATTTAATTTTCTTTAGATTAATGTTTCATTAGAGTGTTTTGTTTTCAATTAGATTAACATAGATAACATAACACATTTTTGGCGCCCACCGTGGGGCTCTTGCCCCCTTTTTAACATCTTTTTGCAGCTTCTTTTGACTGATTACAGGAAAAAAATAGCAGAATAGCGTAGACGACACGTTTCGGAAGAACACCTCCAGTTTAGCGCATTTAAAGTCTGTTGCAGCACCCGCGATTACTGTTGCAGCGCCCGTGATTACTATTGCAGCGCCCGTGATTACTGTTGCAGCGCCCGTAACTACTATTGCAGCGCCCGTGACTACTTTTGCAGCGCCCGTGACTACTATTGCAGCGTCCATAATCAGTTTTGCAGTGCCCGTGATGACTATTGCAGCGCCCATAATCTATTTTGCAGCGCCTATGATGTATTTTGCAGCGCAAATTATTAAAAGAATGTATTCTGTAATCTGTAACTGTAGATTAGTTTAACTGATTCCGACGCAGCCGCGGATAGTTAAAAAAATTTTTTAAGCATAAAATTAACCAATCCTAGGGTAGTCATCTAAAGCATAAAATTAAGCAATCCTAGGGTAGTCATCTAAAGCATAAAATAAAGCAATCTTAGGATAGACACTTCATTTCTCAATTTAGGCTTAAAATGAATTTTCTGTTTATGTGAAGCAACATCTTCACTTAGTTTAGAAAATTTTCATTTGGTGCTTAACAATTGAACCTTTGTTTGCTTTGTTCTCGGTGATAGGCTTATGCTCTCCCCTTAACTGGGTGATCAAAATGCCAAACTCACTTATTTCTTTTTATGCATTTTTAAGCTTTGTTAAAACCTTGTAGAGAGCCTGCTCTTGTGGGAAAAAGTACTCACCCAAGAGGAACGACTCAAGTGGGTTCAAGCCAAAGCCAGGCTATTCCACCCTACTCTAAAATTTAAAGCAAAATTGGGGAAACCCTCTTTTGACGGTAGTGTGCATTGATAACCATCCCCAAAGCCTTTGTTCTAAAGGTAGGGAGGTCTCTCGAGGGAGTCTATCATTTGCCGCACCGAACGGAAACCCTTACTACAAACCTAGTGTAGTAACTAACCAAGTCAGTTTTCGAACATTGTTTCAATCATAGTGTAGGGGAGGGAAGAATCTACCCCCAAGATACTCACCATATAACTGCCAAGGATTGTTTGCTCAGGGGATCCGGTATCCACTTCCGTCACTCTAAGTACGCACCTGGAAAAGACAAAAACACAGGCACCCTTTCGGGGGTGACATGGCTGTGTGAGTCGACGCAGTTTTAAGATGTGGGCTGTTGATTGCTATGATGACCTACTTGAGAACTAAGAGTGAGTCTGTTTGAAGTGCTTGTCATGTGTAAAACCCGTTAAAACATTTTTTGAAAAACATTTTGGTTACACACTTGATGTTTAGCATAGGACTTAAAACAACTGTTTTAAATTTGTTTGATGTGTTTTCACTACATTAATTTAGATAAAGATCATCCAAAACACTCATTATCATATTGATCAATCTCATGTTACGAGATTGGAAATCCACAAAATTTGTAAAGAAATCCGTTTCCAAAAGGATTAAGAAGCCAAAGAAACCCCTCAACCACAAGAAATTATTGAAGAAACAACGATTCTTATATCAAAGTCGAAAAGTTTTACTTAAATATAGAACTTTTCTTCATAGGTATCATGATTGTGTTAGAGGTCTTTCAGATGATTATGCCATAGAACCCTTGTATTCACAAGCTTATTTTCAAAGAAGAGCCCTTTCTCAAAGGCATAACCATAGTCAACGCATCCGTTTTTGTTATATTCCCCAACCAGCAATCGAATATTCTACTCGTCCAAATCAAATCTTACAATAGAGAACTTAGAATACATTAGGCATCTATCATAAAATCTATCCTTTTACAAAGTCATGATCAAAATTTCATAAAGTGCAAAACCATCCTTTTCTAGATCTTTTGCTTATATTCCCGCTAACAGGATTTTCATCCTTTCACTTAGGGAACAACACAAGCTACAAGATTAGAAATTTTGTGTAAAGTCCTAGAAATCTTCATTCTATCTTGACTTTCATATTTATGACATACATTGCACTATTTCATTCTTTTGATCAAAAGTGAGTAAAATTTGGATACAAATCTATGCCTGTCTTCACGAGATCTCAAAAACAAATGGAAAAAGACGAGGGAGAAACCACAACTAGTAAAATGGGTGACCAAAATGAAAAAGAAGAGGAAACATTTAATCTTGATGCATTGACAGAAGAAAAGCTTCAAGAAGCAGAACAAGATCCTCAATTCCATACTCTTATGGAAAGAATTCTAGAACGTAACAAAGAAAAATATTTTCTTTCATTAGCTAATCAAGGAGCTAAGTTACCTCATACCTTTGACATAGAAGGTATTAAACAAAATCCTGAAACTCCTCCTAATGACTTTAGTGCTCTTAACCAACAGATAAAAGAATTACAAGGGAAAATAAAGGAAATGCAAGGAGGTACAATAAAGAAATATGTTTTGGAAGACATATCTCCTTATCCATTTGATAGGAGTCTTCAAATGATCCCATTTCCAAAACATTGCGAAATTCCTAAGTATGATAGGTATAATGGAAAAACTGATCCCATTGACCATGTTAGGGATTTTTGAAACATGAGTCTTGAATTCACCTATGACGATACTTGATGCGATTATTTCCACGAAGTCTAGGTGTACAATCCATGGAGTGGCTTTCAAAAATCACTCCACCTATCAAAACTTTTGAGGAGTTGATAAATCAGTTTATCTCACAATACTCCTACAACATTCAACACCAAATAACAATGCTTGATCTTTGTAAGGTGAAACAAAAAGTAGGAGAACCCTTTACTACATTTTTACAAAGGTGGAGAAGGTTATTTGCACGATATTCTCGTCCTATTCTTGAAAAGGAAAAGATGGATATCTTTATTAATAGCCTTGATCCAGAATTAAGCTATAGGCTTAACCTTCATTGTCCTCATAACTTTGAAAAATTGATTGAAAATGCAATCACCATTGAAGGGGCCTTGGTTAAAAGGGGAGTGATAAAACTTGATAATCCAAGTATATCAAATCAAAACAACAACGATAAAACAAGGTTTTGGAACAGAAACAAAAATGTTGTCAATGATGGTATAGTAGATGCAAATAATTTATGAACAAGACCATCTGTTTTCAATTTATCAAGTGCTCCATGAAACAATCCACAAGGAAATACAATTCAACAAGGAAACAACAATCAACAAGGACAAATTTCCAAGCAAGAGAACATGACCAATCAAAATACCAATCAAAATCGTGGTAATTTCAATAATAATCTTGGCGATACTCAAACATCAAATCTGTCTAGACCTTCGTTCTTTTCAAATCGATGAACTTTTACTGCTTTGGGTCAATCTCTTGAGTCTGCTCTCAAGGAGCTTCTTGATAATAAGGTTATCACCTTACCACCACAAAGAGATTATGAGCCACGAGTTAAACCACCATCATGGAATGACTCGTATTATTGCAATTATCATTGATGTAAAGGTCATAGAACAAACAATTGTCAAGCTTTGAAAAATCTAGTACAAGATTTAATTGACAATGGTACCATTACAATTGAGGGACATCATACCAATGATGATCATCAAGCATTCAAAGATCCTTTGCCAAACTACCAAAAGGGGGAAATATCGGATACCAAAGCCAAAAGCATACATAATGTTGAAGACAATATAATCCGCCACATTCACGCAGATGATAATCGGATTAATGTTATCAAAATCAAAGGAAAACAAGAATATCAACAGGTTAATGTAACAACAAGAGGTCAAGCAAAGGTTGTTTTAAAAGGAAGTTCATCTAAAACAACTATTTCTTCTCCAACTCAGTATAATCTGGTTGATCAATTGAGAAAAACATCAGCTCAAATTTCCATTCTTGAACTTCTTAAAATATCCCCTATACACAAAAATATTTTAGAAGAAGTGCTCGTGAACACAACGGTTGATACTGATCTAGATGCAAACAAATTTCAAGCCATGGTGGGACATTTGTCTTCCCCCACTTGTCTTTCATTTTCTGACAAAGATGATGCTTCTATGACACATCCACATAATTCCTAGCTTTATCTTGAAGTCATGATCCATAAACATTGAATTAGACATGTCTTAATAGATGGAGGAGCCGGTTTGAATATTTGTACCTTAAAATTAATAAATGCCTTAGGAATTTCAGAAAATGAAATTGATCCAAGAAGGAAGATAACCATCAAGGCATATGATGATGAAGAAAGAGCTTCTAAAGGATTAATATTACTACCTATCAGAATGGGACCTGTTGTGAAGAATACCTTTTGTCAGGTTCTAGATCGGGATCTGTCTTATAATATACTTTTGGGTCGCCCGTGGATCCATGATATGCAAGCAGTACCATCAACATACCATCAATGTATCAAGTTTCCATATGATGGACAAGAAATAACTATACAAGCTAATTACAATAGTACCCAAACTTGTTCAAATCTTAGAGTAACTCAAGATGTCTTTGTGCCACACAATAGAGAAGCTCTTGTTGTTTCTTCTTCCAATCTACAAGTCCAATTGCAAGAATTGACAAACAATCTTGATACTAAGCTGAAGTTTAAAGACAAAGGGGTAGGTGAATATTCACTATCTCTTTCTACTTTACCTCCTTCTCCAAGATCACATGGTTTACCAACTTTATCAAATCAAAATATTGTAACCACTTCCACATCTCAAACTTCGGTGCCAATCACAAAGTTTGATGGAAAATTCATTAGAGCTAATACCACTAAAGAAGAAGCTGAAGATAGGGACATCCTAAATTGGCTATACAAAGATGAAGATGAATCTCTCTTACACATTAAGTTGCCTAAAGAACAATATGGTAAGGGGTACGCTATCATGCAAAAGATGGGTTATGAAGGGAATGGTCCTATAGGGAAACGAAGAGAAGGAATTGTGGAACCAATTCAGCCTATTTCAAAGCATTCAAGTGATAAAACAGGACTTGGATATGGTAAAGATAAAGAAGAACCTACTTCACAGCAGACATCATTAATTCATGAAGGAGGATCCGTATCAGATAAATCTCATGAATATGAATGGGACACCATTTATAATGATGAATTTTGGAGGGATAAACAAGTTGATACTATACACAAATATGCACCTGTTCTTATACATGGAGAAGGCTCAAGGTCTCCACTCGATTATGTTTTACAAAGCAATCATGACTCAAGTGAAGAAGAATCAGATTCTAACGATATTGATAATCAACAGGAAAATACCATCATAGACCTTGTCTACCATGAGGATGATAACCATATCATGACTTTGACAATTCAAGACCTTACCCAACCTAATGATCCTATGCCCTTAGTTTATCCAGAACTTATAGATTGGGACATTGGCGCACCTATCCATATTCCTACATTCAGTAATGATGAAGATGTTATAACTTTCCTTTGTTCCTCAAATGAAGAAAACAATTGTTTCATTCAAGAATCTTATACTCATGATTTTGACAAGGAGAGTGTCAAGCCTCTTAGCTGCAAAATAAATGAAATAAAAGATGGATCTATTGATGAAAACCGAAAAAAGGCAGTGATAGATCAAAACAAAAGAAAAATAAAGAGCGAATCTAACAGTGAAAACCTTTCTGAGGCATTGAAGGATGAGAAACTTGACACTCTTCCCAAGTATTATCATGAAAGATCTTCTATTTTGATTGAACCAACGGAATCAATCAACATAAGTACACCAGAGCAGCCAAAAGTTGTGCAAATTGCAGCATCATTAATAGTTGAAGAAGTCCAGAAATTCATGCAATTCTTGAAGGATAATCAAATTAACTTTGCTTGGTCATATGCTGATATGCCAGGGTTAGATCCTAATTTGATAATGCATCATTTATCTATCAAACCTGGGATAAAACCTGTAAAGAAAAAGCTCAGAAAGATGCATCCACATGTTGCATTATTGGTCAAGGAAGAATTAAAGAAGCTTTTAGATGTTGGATTCATTCGAACTATTGACTATGCAGAATGGATTTCAAACATTGTGCCTGTTTCAAAGCCAGATGGAAGGATCAGAGTTTGTACAGATTTCAGGGATTTAAATAAAGCATGCCCTAAAGATGATTTTCCTTTGCCTAACATAGACATGATTGTTGACTTAACTGTTGGCCATGCAATGTATTCATTAATGGATGGATTCTCAGGATACAACCAGATAAAAATTGCACCAGAAGATCAAGATAAAACAACGTTCACATGTCCTTGGGGTACTTATTGCTGGAATGTAATGCCATTCGGGTTAAAGAATGCTGGAGCTACTTATCAAAGAGCAATGACAACTATTTTTCATGATATGATGCATACATTTATGGAAGATTATGTTGACGATTTACTTGCTAAATCTCATACAGAGATGAACACGGAAATCCTATCAAAATATTTATCCGAATGGATTCAATGTTTGACTAAATCCAAAGAAATGTGTCTTTGGCATTACATCTGGAAAACTCCTAGGGTACATTGTTTCAGAAAAGGGTATAGAAGTTGATCTAGAAAAGGTACAAGCTATAATGGACATGCCTCCACCATGAAATATCAGTCAATTAAGATCCTTGCAAGGAAGATTACAGTCCATCAGAAGGTTTATAGCTCAACTAGCAGACAAAAGCTTGCCATTCACACATTTATTGCATAAAAATGTTCCATTTAAATGGGATGACAAATGTGAAGTAGCATTTAATCAGATCAAGCAATATCTTACGAATCAACCAGTTTTAATTCCACCTATTCCAGGAGAGCCACTTATACTCTATATTTCAGCAACAGAAGTATCTTTGGGGGCATTGCTAGCACAAGAAGACTCTACAGGTAAAGAAAGGGCTATATATTATATTAGCAGAACCTTAACAAGACATGAGTTAAACTACAGTTTCATTGAAAAAGCTTGTCTTGCAGTAGTGTTTGCTTCTCAAAAGTGGCGACATTATATGTTGGCTCATACAGTTAAGCTGATAACAAAGATTGATCCATTGAAATACCTATTAAGTAGAGCTACTTTAACAGGAAGACTTGCAAAATGGGTAATGATCTTAAGTGAGTTTGATATTCACTATGTAGATCGAAAAGCAATTAAAGGACAGGTCATTGCAGATCAGTTAGCTGAAGCTCCTTTACAAGAAGACAATCCAATGCATATTGAGTTTCCTGATGCAGATGTCTTTACAGCAACAATTCAGAGACCGTGGGCATTGTACTTTGATGGATCTTATACACAATATGGCTCGGGGGCAGGGATTCTTTTTATTACACCTGAAGGACATACCATTTCACGATCATATCGGTTGATGTTTCCTTGCACAAATAACATAGCTGAATATGAGGCATTACTCATAGGATTGAAGATAGCTTTGGAATGGCAGATTACAGAGCTGGAAGTCTATGGTGATTCACAACTTGTCATTAATCAAATTAATGATGATTATCAAACTAAAGATGATAAGTTGCTACCATACAAAAACATGGTGGATGATTATAAGAAATATTTTGTATCAATCAAGTTTTCACAAATATCAAGGATTGATAATAAAGCTGCAGATGCAATGGCTACCATTGCTTCTTTATTACAAATATCTGAAGATCAAAACAAGTATGAATTCTTGGTGGAACAATTGTTTTCTCCTGCATATGATAATCCTGAAACCCAAGTTATATGTCATTTGACCGGTTCAGATTCACTCTTATATGGAAAGACTTATACCTATTTGAAAGATAACATCTTGCCTTCAGATTTATCCTGAAACCAAAAACAGAATTTCATTCACCAATCATCCCGTTATACCTTAATTGCCAATATCCTTTATAGACGTGGTCTTGATGGTACACTCCTTAGATGTCTTGAACGCGACGAATCTGAAAAAAGCCTTACAAGAGGTTCACGGTGGTATTTGTGGAACTCATTCGAGTGGTTTGACCTTAGCGAAGAAACTTGTCAGAATGGGATACTATTGGCCTACCATGGAGCAAGATTCTTTTACTTTTGTTAAGAAGTGTTCTAAATGCTAGATCCATGGGAATCTTATTCATGCACCTGCACAAGAACTGCAACCTTTCATTTCGACATGGCCTTTTTCTCAGTGGGGATTAGATCTTGTTGGTAAAATACATCCTTCATCGTCAAATGGTCATAAATTTATCATCACAGCTACTGAGTATTTTACAAAATGGATTGAAGTTGTTCCTCTAACAACAGTGACTGGTAAACAAATATCTTCATTTATCTTGAATTACATTATTTGTAGATATGGAATTCCTAATTCTATTGTTACGGATAATGGAAGACCTTTTAAGAATCAGGATGTTGATGAACTTTGTGAAAGATTTCACATCCAACACAGGTTCTCTACACCTTATTATCCACAGGGTAATGGTCAAGCAGAAGCTTCTAACAAAACCATCTTGAAGATATTGAAGAAGACAGTAAATAATGCTGGACGTGATTGGCATGTTCAACTCAACCCAGCTTTGTGGGCATATAGAACCAGTGTTCGCACACCAACAGGAGCTACACCATATGCTTTAGTCTATGGAGCAGAAGCGATTTTACCATTAGAAGTTGAAATACCTTCGCTTAGGGTTTCACTCAAGGGATTGATAACTGATGAAGACTACCGAGTTTCTCGCCTTCAAGAGCTCGAACTGTTAGATGAAAGACGCCAATATGCAGCTGATCACTTGAAAGGTTATCAACAAGTCATGTCTCGTAGTTATAATCATAGAGTTAAACCACGGGCATTTCAAGTGGGTGACTTAGTTTTAAGAGAAAATCCATGTAATCAGCAAGATAGAGAAAAGAAAGGCAAATTTGAACCTAATTGGCTTGGTCCATTTGTTATTGTAGCAGCATATGGTTCTGGAGCATATCAGTTATCCACATCAGAGGGGGACCTGTTTGAAGAGCCAATCAATAGTATTCATCTCAAGAAGTTCTATGTATAAAAAGTCCTGAAAAAATCAAAAAAATCATAAAAATTCCTGAAAAAATAAAAAAAATCATAAAAAATCCTGAAAAAAATAAAAAAAAAATCATAAAAAGTCCTAAAAAAAATAAAAATTAGAAAAATCTTGAAAAAGTGCAATAAAAACAAGTAGTGAAAACTTGGCAAACAAGCGCTACTTGTGATAAAAATAGGTTCCTCCATTTATTAGTTTATGTCTCGTTTTCACTTTCAGCATCATCCATCCATTTCCATATCTTTTATCTGTATATATCTTTAATTATCCATATCATGTGGTTGGAATCTTTAGGTTTCATCATGGCTTGATGAATTTGTACATATCTTTTATCTTTAGGTTGTGTTTACACTGGGGGCAAAACGCAGAAACATACAAGAGAGGGGCAACGAGCTTTCAGGATATTCCAAAAACAGACAAATAACAGCTTGACAAAACAAAACAAACATTGTCATATCAAATCAATTACAAACATATTCATGCCAATGAAAATCGAAACAACATGATCCAAACAACTATCGAAGTGAGAATATCAATAATGATAACTAAAAATTGGATGATCTTAATCTGAATAAATGTTTGAAATACTTTAAGCAAGAATGGAATGGTTGTTTGATTTTTTATCATATCTCTGGAGCAATTCGATGATGTAATGAACTAGAAAAGCAAGGAAGGAGTATGATTTTTCTTTGTCTTCTGTTTGCGAGGAAATCATTAGTACTATGCAAATTGGTCGCGAGACATGCTCTACTATGTATCATGGATGACATTTCGGAATTCGCATGGGAAAAGGATTAACTCTTGTCTGCTTATGCAAGCAATACTCAGGTCATCTCGGTTCAATTATACCTAGATGCTTGTATTAACTTGCTATATTAAAAATCATGAAAGCAATACTCAGGTCATCACTGGTGCTAACATACCCTTTGATGCTTGTATTAACTTTCAACATTTCAAAGCTCTATGATGATACAAAAGCATAAATAAGCTCTCCAAATGGCAATATTGTATGAATGTCCTGCATGGTTAGTATAGATTGCATTCATGTTAGAATTTTCATTTTGCATTTATAAATTTCTAAAAAGCTGGCAAAGAATCAAATGTTTATATCTTTTCAAATACATGACTGAGTATATTTTGACATTCACAAAAACATCATTTCATACATTTTACATTTTTGCATTAGAAAATTATAAAAAGCATACATTACATACATCATATACTATATATATCAATTCATCAAAATAAACATCATCTCAAACAATTATAAATAACATGCATCATGAAACCATCACATAGTACACATCGTATGGATACACATCATATATCGTGTAAAATCATCACTGCATTTCATATATCTCAAAAATGAATGTCAAAATGTACAAGGATGTCAAACTACAAGAGATATAATATCATCAAAAATGTGATCATCTCACGGTGTATACAAAATGTCTCAAAAGAATATCATGAAAGAGATCATATGCAATGCACTAGGCAGAGCTATCCTGTGATAGAGCTGGCCTAGGACCTGTACCACCTGCCCCTGATGGACCTGTATCACCTACCCCTGATGGACCTGCTCCGCTTGTCCCTGGTGGCCCTCTAGGAGGTAATGGCTGTGTCACACCCCTGCTAGTAGTACGAGAGCGACCATGAGTAGATCGTGACTGAGTGTAGCTCTCTCTCTGCTCAGGTGGAACTGAATCATGATATCTAGTCTGATAGAACTCTGCCTCTCGTGTGGCTCTGGTAACCTCTCTCATCATATCACCTAGCAAAGTGCTACCTGATACTCTCTGTAGGCTATCTGCTAAGGCAATGGCCTGCTCACCTCGCTGTCTAGCTGCGTCTCTCTCAGCAGTGATCGAAGTCACCTGACCCTGCAACTGTGAAATCAAGGCCTATGCCTGTGATAGCTGAGCCTGCAAGCTCTATATGGTACTCTATAGAGATGATATCTGACCTACTACTGTCGGATCTACGGAAGGGGATGGGTCAGTGTGCCTCATCCGTGGTCCACCTCTCCTACCACCTCCTCTACCACCTCTCCTACCACCTCTCCTGCCACCTCTATCTCCACCCCTATCATCACCACCATCATCTCCATCTGAGTCATCATCTCCACTACTCTCCTCATCATCACTGTCCTCTGAATCATCTCCTGACTCCGAGTCCCTCTGTCGACGTCTCTGTGCAATAATAGGAGAAATGGCCTCATCAGGATCAAACATACGTGGTGGTGGATGCTCTAGGACATACTGTACATACTCTGGTGTCGCCCCTGCATCAAGAACATCCACCCGGTAATCCCACATCTGTGCTCCTAAACTGGTGAACTCTGCCACCGCTGCATCATAAGAAATCTGTGGGCCCCATACTGCAAGCTCTGGCTGTCGCCGCGCATAAATAGCTGAACCAACGGGCATACCCTGAATCCGACCAAACTGTCGCAATACACGTCCAGCAAGAAATCTCTCCAAGATCCATGTAGTCCGTCCAATCAAAAATCTGGAAGTGCATACAAAAGGCATCTCCCTCGCATCCTCTGGCCATGGCTCACAATCCAAATATGGCCTCCAGCATATTGTGTCCAAACTATCTAAAAGTCGCTGCCAATACACTAGTTTGCCCAGTCTAGGCTGAGCAATGATATGTGCATATCTCCATCTATATGCTCGACCAGCTGGTCGATGTCCTCGGGTCAATGGACGTAAAACTGCAAAATGCTCCCATGCCCATATCTGTAGTAATGAGCATCCAACAGCAAAACTCCGGCCTCTACCATATACGATATGATGTAGCTCATCATATAGGTGGGCTAGCATACATGTACCCCATGCATACCGTGTCCCCTGCATCACCATACTCTCCAAAACATGACCCCATCCGATCGCAAACCCCTTCGACCTATGGTCGGGGCACAACACACCTCCAATGAATCCTGCAAGTACAGCTGGTAGCGGTGGATAGGTATCTGTGATCTCACCCCATGGGATGAAGTATCCGGCAATCTGATCATCTCTGAATATCCGTCTCAAAGAAAGAGTACCTCCAACCTCTCGTCTGTCAAAAACAACTATCTCTCCCATCACTGGGATCCGTAGGATGCGATATACGTCCTCGGGGGTCACTGTAATCTCGCCGGTCGGTAAATGAAAGGTGTTGGTGTCGCTATGCCACCGCTCTGCAAGTGCTGTCAATAGAGCCCTGTTGAGGCGAACCTCAGGCATATCAAGTAATGAAGTCAAGCCACAAGCATCAATAACATCTCTATCAGACTGTAATAAATGCGGAATCAATGACCATGTGCTCGGGAAAGTCTCTCGTAACTGCAGGACACCTAGTCTCTCCTGTTCACATACATCATCAAAACAACATCAATATCAAATCATCCTAACATATCAATCCAAAATTGAATATCAAACTATTTGTTTTTCATTATCATTATGAAAGGCGAATAATATCAAAATCATGTTTGTTTTTAACAACCTTAGAATCAAACGAATCAATAAAACTATTTGTTTTTCATCATGGAACGCAAATAATCAACATCAAGTTTCTTTCTAACAACTTTAGGAGAAAACTTATCCGTCCTATTTGTTTTTAACAACTTTAAAAACAAATTTATCAGCTACTATTTGTTCTCCAACAACTTGGGAAACAAATTTATCACTTGGAACAACATAAAATCAAAAGCGCTACAGAATTAATTATGGGCGCTACAAAATTCCTTATCAGCGCTAAAGAAATTTTTGCGCTACAGAATCAATCAATAGCGCTACAATATCTATCATATGCGCTATGAAATATTTTGCGCTACAAAACATATCAAAAGCACTGCAATAAGTCTCAAGTGCACTAAGAAATCAATTGCGCTACAAAACATATCATATGCGCTACGAAATATTTCAGGCTCGTTATTATCATGTATTAATAAGAGTAATAGATATTATACGATGCAACTTAAAGAAATCTCTGATATCAAATGCGCTACGAAAATTATTGTATGCGCTACGAAAAACATTAAGAGCGCTAAAACTCAATTTTTTTGAATTTAAACATTAAAAACGTGCGCAAAACAAAATTTTTGAGAGACAGGGATTTACGAGACACATACCGGAGGTCCGTAGTGCACTAGCCGCTGATGACGTCGGATATGCTCGAAACGGTGCAAGTGAACTGGAAGTGCCATGATTATCAACTTAGAGCTCAATATTTGCAAATTTTACTAGGTTAAAATTAAAAATGACATGGAAAATGACATTTTTAACCTATATAATGGTAAAATTGGGGCATTTTTATCATATTTTTACATAGCAGGGGCAATTTCTTCATCAAATTTTCATTTCATATCTCTTCGGATCAATTTCTTCAAATCATTAGTTTCGAACGATGAATCGACATCTTCAAAATCCATAAAAAAAAAAAAATCAAAATCACGAAAACTCAAAATTTTATCGATTCATCGTTCGCGGGGGCATATACTTATCATTAGTTCGACAATCAACATTTGGGGCCAAAATTCAAAATTCTTTGAAGCAATGCGTGAAAACATCACTTCAAGAGGCAAAATGTATACACTTTAAAATGGTCACATCACACATTGTAGGTAATTAATTAAGTATTTTTTAATGTTTAATTAAAAGATCTTCAATTATGCACTTGTAAATAAATTTAAAGTGTTTATTTATATTTCTTCGATCTTTCATTTCGATTAAGCCGTGAGTTTATTTAATCATCTTTTCATCATTGTTTCTTAATTAATTAAATAAACATTACGATTTATTTATATTAATTATCAATAATCTTCGTTTGAATATCTTATTCAAATAAAGATTAAAATATTATTCTTCTCCTAAATATCATTTACAATTAAATATTACAAAATATTTAATTATTTCCTCTAATCCAATTTAAATATTCGTTCTTAAAATCATTTCAAATTCCTCTAATTCGATTCATATATCTATTTATAATTAAATATTTCATAAAATATTTAATTAATTCTTTAAATATTTCAAAATCTTCTAAAGTCATCATATTAAATATTGCGAAATGTTTGGTGTAATTCTTCCATAGTTTTCAAAAATCAAAAATCAAATGCAATAAATTAAATAAATTTATTTTAATTTATTTAATTTGGGATTTATCTTCAACTCCCGGGAAGCAAACGGTTGAAACAGAAAATTAAATTTCTCTGTTTCTGTGCAGGCTTGTTCCCGTGGGTTGAAGACATGAATCCATCCTTCTCTCCAACCTCTCAACCTCTTCCATCTTCTTCTCAACCTCTCCATCTTTCACCATTCAAATTTACTAGACAAATTCATAGCCGTAGATTCTTGCCAGCCGGGATGGAGCCTGCAAAAATCTATAAATACAGCTGCCGGGAGCTCCAAATCATATAGAAGTTTAAGCAAGTAAACTATAGGCAAATCTCATAGCATCCATAGCATTCATAGAGTACTTTCATAGCATAAATAACATAGAATCATAGCAATAGCAATAGAATCATAATACATTTCATTCACAACCCCTATGCATAATCACAGCCCCTGTCCATATCCATATCAACAATCCCATCTTCACCAGCATATAGAATAGTTTTCATTTGCATTCTCATTCTCTTGTTAGCCATTTGTAGGAGCTAAGATCAAATATAGAGGCAGCAACTTCAAACTCCACGGAGATAGAGAGAAATGAAATGAAACACGAAGAAATCTTGCTTGAGATTTATTTGGTTTTCTTTAGATTAATGTTTTCATTAGAGTGTTTGTTTTCAATTAGATTAACATAGATAACATAACTACAGTAGGAGATAGATGTTTGAGAATATTGTTCAAAGAATTTTAGTGGACATGTGATGGTTGGTTGATCTTTGTTTCTCATCTTTCTTTAGCATGAATATGTATTTAAGCGCCGTAAGGGGTGGCAATTTCTAAAGATTCCCCGATAGATGCCCAAATAATTTAGATCTTTTTGGAATTCCTTATAGAAATTTTGTTCAATTTTGAAAAGGTCTATATTGGATGTTGGAATTAATGTTTTCAAAGGACGTGTAATACCTTTTTCAAGGTGCAAGCAACTTTCAAGCTTAGGATATATTTCGACTTGATAGATATGATTGTTATAGAAATATTTCATAATACGATGAAGGGTTGAAGACACTACATTCATCTAATGAATCCATGGTTGGCCTAAAAGAATATTATATGAAAGATCATAAGGCATGACATGGATAGGAGTCTGCAAAGTAGCCACCCCAACCATAATAGAAAAGTAATTATCCCAAGTGGTTGCTTTGTTGTATTATCAAATCCTTGAATAGAGACATAATAAGGTATTATTTGTGACCTGTCAACATCTAACCAATCAAAGGACTCACACTATACACATTAAGGTTATAACCATTATCTACGAGAGCGCATTTGATACCTATGTGATTGAATCAAGCAATTATCATAAAGGGATCATGTTGTTTATGCAACTCAAAAGGAGGGAGATCATGTTGATGTAAGGTAATTTCAAGGTTCTTTTTGTGAATGAGAGCTGCCACATTATTCAGAGTTGTACCAGGAGGAATTGCGATTTGTTTTAGGGTGGTTTGAAGAATGTTGTGATAATTTGGTGAGTATTCTTTAATTGTTCAACAAGATCATACTCCTTTGTGGTTGGGCTATAACGAGAAGCACTAGGTGGATTGGGTAAGGGTAAAGAGGGTGGGGTTGGTTGTGGCAGTTGTGGGTTGTTTTGGGTGTTATATGTATGAGCAACAATATCATTACTAGATTGTTGTGATACATCAGTTTTAGGGGGTAGAGGGTGTATCGGGGTTGATTAGAGGGGTGAAGAAGATGTGAAAATGGGTAAAGGATAAGCTTAGGTTGAATTAAATTAATGTCCTTGATGTTAGAGGGCTCACAACAAACCAAATTGGATGAGTTGGGTGAAATGAAGTCTTGAAGAGACTCATCTAACAAATTCAAATCATCATGACTAAAGGGTTTGAGGGGTAAATTGTTGTCAATTGTTTTAAGATGTTCAAGAGAAGCATTAGAAGTTGTAACATTTGGTATCGTGAGTTAGTCCCCACAAACCTTGGTGGATGGATTATGCGAGATGAAGTCTTGGAGGGCTTCATCTAACAAATCAAAGTCATAACAACCTAAAGGTTTGAGGGAAAATTTATCATTAAGGGGTTTATGTTTCTCATTGCAAGCATTAGAGGATGAAGTGAGTGAGAGGAATTCTTGAAGGACTTCATCTAACTTGTCAATATCATCACTACTAAGAGGTTTAGATGAGATGTTTCTAATTTGAATCATGTGTTTGAAGGGATGGTTTGATGTTTCAGTTTTTGCATTCTTATGTATCGATGAATCTGATCTAAAGGAACTAGGAATGAAAACAGAAAAGGAAAATTTTCAAAGATCTAAAACTATTCATGAATGCCATGGAAAGAAATGAAATTTATGCTAATGAAAATAGAAACAAATGAACTATAATAGAAAGATGCAATGCAGAAAACTGAAATCTAGAAATGCTGATGCAGAACTATAGAGGGACCGATTCGCCCTAGGTGGTGAACAAGTCCCAGGAGATGATTTTTTTAAGGTTTTTCTAATTTTTTTGTGTTTTCTAAATATTTTTAAGTATTTACAACATAGAAACAAAATGCAAATACAAAATTTTGAAATGAATGAATGAAATACAATGTAATAATGAGATCTAAATAATGCTTTCATGAATGCAACGTTTAAGAAACCTAAAGATGCAAAAAATGCAAAATGATGAAGTAATTAATTCCTAAGATGTAGATAGAAATCTAAATCAGAATGATGTTATGCTAAAAATTTAGGTTCACCAAAATGAACCATAGATTTTTGGCTCTTAGGACTTCACTAAATCTTCTAGGGTTTTTCACCTAAAAGGAGAGAGTTAGGCCAAAAATGCTAACTAGTTAATTCAAATTATATGTTATGTAGGATGTTTTCTAAGCTAAATGAAGTAAACTAAATGCAATTGAATGATCTATAAAATATATTATGAATGTAAAACTAAGATCTATGCTATGTTTGAAAACACATTGTTGTTTGCAAAGAAGTTTTAAAGAATGAAAAAAATGGAAATTAAACTAAAGGGTATGTGCAGGATCAGGATGGGCCAAAAAGTGGCAATATGATGACTATTGTGGCTGATGACTTTTTTATCCAAAATTGATGAAACAAAAAGGGTTTTTAAAAGAGATTCTCAACTTTCCACCAATATAAGTTATGATTTACTTTGAATTTAATAAGTAATTATTATTCATTTTCTATTCAAATTATGACTAAATTCATGATTGATAGACTTATTGAAAAACATCTATAGCTTTCAAATGGTATCACATTTTTTGAATCCAAAACATGTGTCACATTCTATGCTTTGCATACTAGAAGATTAAAAAAAGAAAAATTGAATTTCATGAAGTTTTGACCAAGTTAAGGCGGTCAGACATGCGAGTTTTTTTATATTTTTAAAAAGTTGTAATAAAAAATTCATAATTAATTATTTACTTGGAAAAAAATTACAAAAAATATGCATCACATCGGGACATGAGTCCTCTACTTATATCTAAGATCTTATAAAAAATTATTATCATTTTATTGTGCTCGGGGTGGGTCAGACATACACCTACTTCTTATTTTTCCATGAAATTTAAGTACTCTTGCATTGAAATTTCAAATTTTCACCAAATAGATTTTTATTTTTTTTAAACAAACCTAGTAGTTTAGAAACTACATTCAATTTTCTACAAATTCTATTCTTACATATTTTTGAAATAATATAGATAACTTATTCAATTTTTTACGTCAAGTTTCCTAACTCTCATTTTTCTAATTTTTTTGCCACTTAAGGGCTTGTTTTTTCCCTGATGATCCTACAAATACCCTAAAAAAAAGGTTTTTTCTCAGAATGTGTGCACTTGGAAAACTAGAGAAGATTGGGAAATAAACTGGAAAACTGATGAAGCTTGAATTTAGGTTGATTGGGACACATTCGCCACCTTGGGTGAATCAGTCCCAAATCAAGAATGTTCTACATAAAAGCTATATTTTGGCAGTCGAGGACCTGGATTTACATCTAACTCAAATATGCACCTTAGGAGAGACTCATTCACCATGCATGGTGAATCAGTCCACTTTCAGATTTCTACAATTTCAAACTTTTGTCCTGCACCTTGACACCTACACATCAATTTCTGACGTAAACCTAACTTCGGATCTCAGAAAATTCTTGTAAAATAGCTCAAAATTGTTTGTATAATGGGGGGTTTGCCTTAGTAAAACCCCTAGTTGGGTAATTAAACCTTGAATGGAGAAAAATTTGCATAAACCATCACCTTAGATTTGTTAAAGACTAGGAAAAGTTGAGATGTGACAAAGATCACATCCTATTGCTCTAGAATAAGACATGCAAGAATTATCTATATGATGCAAGATATACCCCCTATAAACCTTACAACACATGAAAAATAGGAATTAAATGACATGCAAATGATCAATTAACAAGATGCAAACCTTAATATGAAGATAGAGTGAAAATGGAAGATGGAATCAATAGGAAACCAAGTCCTTGGGTGTGATTTGGTGGCTAGTTGCACTCCTTCACCCTAGATTTCTTCATGATTCACCATAGGCATCCATCATAAACCCTTTGCAATGTTGGATCTTGACAAGAGAAGTGAGCTTCAAGGCTTGCAAAAACCCTAGTTTGTTGCCCTAAAACTTCAACTTTTGCTAATGAAACTTGTTGTGGAAGACTTGACTTTATGAATTTCTCTTGAGAAATGATAAAAGATAAGAAAAGATGATTAAAAGATGTGTGAAATGACTTGAAATGATTATTTATAAGCAACAACACCTTATTTTCTTGTCAATTAGACCTAATAGGCTGACATTCACTAGAAATTAAAGTTAAATTGATTAAAGTCCTGCTTAAATTTGAATTTTCCCTCAAAGGGGACTCATTCACCACCCTTGGTGAATGTGTCCCACTAGAGGGGACTCATTTTCCCAAGGTGGTGAATGGGTCCCACTACTGTTCTTTGAAGGTGGGTTTTCGGGGTATGATATAATTAAATGTTGTTTGTTAGGTTTTATGTGATTTCTCAGGTAAAATAGGCCTCTAGATCAAAATTAGTGGGTCTAAGGAGCATATAAATGTTTTTTTGAAGGGTGAATGATGTGAAGGGACTCAAAAGTGGGTCTAATTATGCGTGAAATTGTCTCTTTTCTCAAGAGGGTCCATTTTTCTATGGCATTCTACAAAATACATGCTTTTAAATAAAATAAGTTTCCATTAGAAGGTTCACAAAATAAAAAATCTTTGATTTTTTCAGGTGGTATATTAATACCACAAATGTCCTACATAATTTGGTTAGCATGCAAATTACAACATATATATCAAAAAATATCATAATAATAACGAAATTGTATGTGAGTCTTACAGCAATAAGAGATTCATTATTTATTAATTCTAACATACCAAGGTTTACATTTTTCAAATGATCTTTGAGTTATTCTAATATTCAATGGTAAGATTGAGTCATCTACATTTTTTTAATATAATTCAGTTTGAGTCATATCTAAGAGATGCTTTGGATGAGGTTCACAAATTTTGGAACGTGCCCTTAATTTTAAAACATCTCTAATGTTAGGTGATACTCTTGTATTATCATTCCAATATTTTTTGATTAAAGATTTGATTTCATTAGTTAATTTCATGTATGATCTTGGGATTCTACCACCAAAACTCCAACATTGATTAATTGGAACCTTTTCTATCCTTTCTCCTTTTTTAGCAACTCTTATCAAAGTTTTAGGATTTACTTTTATACATTTACTAATCTTACTTAACATTCTTTTATTTGAAATTTCTTTATTAACTAGAGAAGTTGTTATTGCATGACAAGCTACATTCTTATCTCTAGATTGACTTTTCTTACCTATAAAATAAATAGTATTAGTAACACTAGATATGATTTGTTCTACTGAATCATTTTTCTATTTTGGTTTCGACAAAAATGCCTAATTTTTTGATCACTTTTCTCATTTTCAACATTCTCATCAATTTCATCATGAGTTGACATTGAAATCCTAATTTATTTCTATAAAGGAACATTCAATATATTCTATTTCCATAAGTCCTCATTTGTCTCCAAGAAACTTTACCAGGAAGGTTATCTAGCACATCTTTTTCAATTGTAAAAAAAAACAAATTTCATTTTCATTTTCATTCATGCAAGGGGTTTCATTTTCATTTTCAAACATAAAAGGGATTTCAATCTAATTGTATTCTTATAAGACATTTGATCATTTTTTTATTTTTTTGCATTGTTTCAACCCTAGAATTATTGATACCATCAATGGTGTATCCAACTTCCTCTAAATAACTAAGATCAATATTATCAAGACTTGGGTTTGGAGACATACCTAGATAAATTGTTTGAATAGGTGCATTTTCCATATCATGTTTTTTGCATAGGTGCTATTTCCATATCATTCAAAGTTGAAGTTGAAGGAATATTTGTGTTTGTCTCCATAATTGCATTTTCTTCCATATTCACCATCTCCACATTTGCATCATCTAATCCTTCATGGTTTCCTCTTCAACATTCATGGAAGTAGATGCTTCCATATTTTTCATTTGACGAATCCTTTCTCTTCTATCCCTTTGTCCTTTTTCCTCCATTTCTCTATTATCTTGAATTTCTTTAGGTGTCATTAATTTTCTACATTTTTTCCTTTTCCTTTTCTTTGATCCCATGGTTACCAAACCCTCTTTGATAGAAAAACAAATGATTCTTTAAAACCTATTTTCAAATTTGTATCTCCTTCACATATTCATATAAAACCATATAGTATGAAGATGCTTTCTTCTATAAACTTGGAAGTACAAAAACATCATGAATACATGCAAAAGTTCTCTTTTTCCAAATCTTCTTGTAAAATGTTCTTGTACTTGATTCCTCTTCAGAAAATTCAACCTACACTTGTCTCTTCCAACAATTTGAATAGAATATGCCCTATTAAGAGATTGCACAAGACAACATTGCAATAAAAAAAGTAGAAAATGGGGCTTTCAAATTGTACTACAGAAAAGGAATTTTGTACAAAAAAATGTGCTCTATCAATATTTTCCAAATTGGGAAAAAACAACTAAATAAGAAATGCATATGTGTTACCTTTGTGTGATTGATTCTTAGAGTGTGCAATAAATATAAATTAAAAAAAATCAAACACAACTATATTGAAAACAAAATATTAAATACAAGGAATGAAAACTTAGTATTATGTCGTTGATGCCATCCTATCATCCTCTATCTCTAGTGTTTTTTGTCGATTCGAGCTTGCTCTCAGATTGTGTACTAGGCTCGACAAACGGTCTTCCTAGAGAACAAGATTGAAGATGAATGCATGCTTATCCTAAGATATGATTATGTTGATACTAAACATGATTGCTAAACTGAAAGATTACAAGATTATGAAAGCTAAAGATGATAAAGACAATGCTAGAATGCTAGAATGCAATTAAGTTCTAATGTGTATGTGTTGTAAGTTGTAGGTAACCAATGCTTGGATTCGCAAGGATATTTATAGACTTTTTGAGAGATTCTGATTGGCTAATGTGATCAACGACTGTAAAAATTCCTAGCAGATCAGATGATCAAAGATGGATGAGACTGGAGAGAAAAATAGAAGAAAACAAAAATCAAGATTTGTTTCCTTTTTCGTGTAAGATATAAGATGAGATGATAAAGATGAATTGTAAAAATCATCTTTTTATAAGATTTTGGAAAGATTTTGAAGATAAATAATGAATTATTAAATTTAATTATTCATTTATTGGTGACATGGAAGATTTTCTTAAAATAGAATATTTAATTAAGATTTGGAGAATAATGTAGGATTTTATAATTAAATAAACTATTTAATTAATTAGAAGAAAGATTTGAAAAGAAATATTTAAATTTAATTAAATCAAAAGACTTAATTAAATTCAAAAAGTAATAATTAATTAAAATAAATAAAGTGTATTTATTTAATTAATCAAGTAGACATATGAATGCGAAATAATTAAATAAAGTGAATTTATTTAATTACAGTGGAAGAATAAAGTAAATGAACAATATAATTAAATTAATTAAATTTAATCATATGTAGAAGACTTTAGGGGATTAATTAAATAATAAAATATTTAATTAAATGTCAGGATTAAACATGACCAATTTTATGCATACACATTTTATCCCTCTTTGAAGTGATGTGTGAAACGCATTGCTCATAGAAAATATTCCTTGCTTTAGAATTTTGCTGCGTTTAATTTTTTGCCCCTAATTGAAAAATTTTAACTGATATGCCCCTGATTTGAATTTGATATATTTTTGATTAAAATATGTTGTTGATATTAATAATGCCCACTCGAGAGGTAAATCACTGATGATGATATGAGTTTTGATAATTTTTGAAAAAAATTGATTTGATGATGAAATTTTGACCTCGATGTTGATTTAGTGATTTAGCTCTCGAAAAGTGATGTATAAAGATGCCCTAGTTTGAAAAAAAAGGTCAAAGTGAGATAAAAAGATAAAAATAAAATATCATGCCACAAAATCCACCTTTGTTTGACCTTTAAAAGGTAAAAGGGGAAAAAGGGCAAGTCATTTTCACCATTTCACTTTTAGTGATTTTGTGCTCTAACGGTGACTTGGTGAGATGGAGATTCCATATCACAGGCATAGATTCAAGCGGGCCCATCAATACTAGAGACCAGCCGCATATGGACCACCGGTGAGTCGATTCAAACCTCTTTTCTTTGAAATTTTTCATTTGTAGTCAATTTTTGTGACATTTTCACACGGATTTAGATTTTCACAGTCCGTTTTAGCACTCTTCAAAAATAGAGTAGCACTTTCGATATTTGTTCTAGCACATTTAGGGTACGATTTAGCTTTAGTGAGAAAAATCCAGTTTAGCACATACGATATGCAGAATAGCGCTTATAGGATGCCGATAGGAATTAGGTACTATAGCGCATATAGGAAACAAAGTAGCACTTTTAGGGTTTTACGGCTTCGAGTGGATGAAATGGCGCATTCAGTTGGTGATTTAGCGCATATAGGGAAATGGCACATAGAGGAATTATTTTAGCACTTTCAGGGCACATAATAGTGCATATGAGTTTTAGTGCATCAGGGGGAAACTTTAGCGCATTTAGTGTTTTAGCGCATAGAAGCTGTAGAGTAGGGCATCTAGGAAATTTAAAATAGAATGCCCCTATTGATGAAAAATGATGATGTATATTGCTTCTTTGGTCAATAGATAAATGAATTGTCTTGTCATCATATTGATTTGGATAGAAATGATAAAAAATCTGATAAATGATGAATTGATAATTTTTTTTGCCAAAATAAAAACAAAGAGTAGATAGCTGATAACTTTGTTTCCAAAGAGTATAATGATTGATATGACCTCTGATAAATTTTCTTTCTGCAATAGAAAAAACATAGTAGATGATGTGATTGAAAACATATTTGCATTCATGACTGAAGTACAAATAGGATAATTATGTGATTGGTTATAAATTTGCTTTCCTGAAAAAGAAAACAAATAGTAAATGATGATAGAGTAGATTGATTTTATATTCAGATAGATAGATTTTGCATTGATTTCATGATATGAGTCAATTAGATATGGGTCATTGATATTAGTCTGATATGTGTCACTAATATGAGTCTGATATGTGTCACTGATATGAGTCTGATATGTGTCACTACTATGAGTCGATGATATTTGTCACTGATATGAGTCTGATATGTGTCACTGATATGAGTCGATGATATGAGTTTGATTGATTGTCTTTGTGATGACAAAAAATAGAAGGTTTTCAAAAACCTCTAGATTAGAGAGTGCCACTCTATGGGGTGGGATCAGATACTAGAGCTTACACCTATAGATATCCAACTGATAGTAGTATGTGGGTTGGGACCTTTGTTGTCTATGCCTCCTATTCGGGTCAATAGGGGACTATTGATTGTGCTAGCAAAGAGATGGAATTCAGAGCATAACACCTTCCATTTGCCAACGAGTGAGATGACTATTACCCCTGAGAACGTATATAGGATCTTGGGTATTCTAGTGGTAGGCGCCCTTGTGTTCTATGATCACAAGGAGCTAGGTGGGATAGACGCACTATAGAGAGTGTGTGGTGATGTGCATATAGCAGGATATTGGGTGCCATGGGTAGACTTTAGGGGATATCCAGCCTTACCTGTAGTGTTGGGTACATTCATTAGAGGTTTCCTTTGTCCAAATCGCCAGTCAAAGGGACTATCAAATGGGTGGGG